>MU224028.1:42387-53110 GCA_018584345.1 Thuja plicata | reverse complement strand
GGTTTTCTGCATTTGAAACTCAGTCAATTAAAGTCAATTAGGAGGAGAATTTGCCTAGTAAAATAGGACTTCGAAGAAAATGCACCAAAATTGATTGATTATTAGGTGCCAATTTTGGGGTGTTACAGTGATGACCCTATTAGTGGGTCAATCTAGCCTATCATTCTTATTTTCTTGGGCCTAGGATTAGAGCCATACTCAATTGGTCGTTCATGACCATACATGGTTCTTTCCTTCTGAGGGGGAGCTTTCTTGTACTTAGGAACTGTGGACTTCTCCCCTCACTATTTTTCTACTTTCCTTGAGGGCTCCATCAATGTTTTTACTAGGATTGGACTCATTTTGTGTGGCATCTTGATCTAAGTTTTTGTGTTCTTTATCACATGCCTCGCCCGGAAGTCCATGTCATCATTTTCATCCTTGTCCACCTCTGCGTTCATGATTGGTCGGTCATATATCTTGTCTTTTGTGTAAATGTCCTCTAAGACCTTGTCTGGATCACATTCCCAAACCTTTGAGGAAATAGGAACCTTTAATACCTCTTTTTCTAGAGTGAGGTTCATTCTATAATAGTCCTGGATCCTAACCTCATGATCGTCTACACAGTTTATCCAGTGATCTTCCAAGTGTGGCTCGTGTATGTAGAATTTGCCAATAATGTTGTTGTAAGTACCTATGGAGTCAAAACGAGCTCACACTATTTCATAGAGATGCAAGGGACAATCACCCCATTCAAAAGCCAAGGATCTGCAAACTTTCATGTCTTGCAGTGCATATGGTCCCAAAGAGATGGGAAAGTCCCAACAGTGCATATTTTTATGTTTTATATGCTCGTATGCATCTACAAGCTGCCTAGGCATCTCCAGTATAATTATCCAATCGAATGGATACCTGGGTAGCTTCTTTGGTTGCAAGGTTGACCTAGCTATCCGAATGTATGTGAAAGTCCTGAATTGGATAAAATAGGCCCCAATGACCCTTACTTTAGAAACAGCCTCCTTTGACATCCTCTTAGCAAAGTCACCTTCAATGGATCAGATGACTGTGAATATGAATGCATCATTAACTATCCTATAGTCAGGGGAATCCTCTGTCATGTTCTCCCTTTTTATTAGCTGTGGGTATACAATGTGGGGCCATGCATTCAGATCATTTAGACTCCCCTTCTTGGTAAGGCCTGGATAATCTGCCCATGCTGCTAGTAAGTAAACTATGTAGGTGCTCATGTAGAACTTAGGATTATGTTTTACAGTTGTCAATTGCTCATCCAAATTGTCACTAATAATAGTGCCCTAGTTAAATATTTCCTTTCATTCCCGGATCCTTTCTATCAACAGGATCATCCAGTGCTTGAGTTGAGTGGATTGAGGTAACCCATACACCCAGCTTATCAATGTTATGGCTGCTTGGATGTCATCTTTCATATAGCCTCTTTGGAGGTCTATCTTGTCCAACTTGTTCTTTAGAAGAGGTTGTTTGAGGTACTCATTGTTCATCATCTCATTTATTGCCTGCTCTCTATTGCCAAACTTCTTGGTCCCTTTTCCAATATGGAATTCATAGAACTTGTCTATGCCCTTGTGAAAGTGGAAAATGTCCTCAATGACATCTGGCCTTATATCCAATACCACCTGACCCTCTGTGTTTACAACCACCCTTTTATCTGAGTCATAGTGGTGAGCCATGGTGACAATCAGCTCTGAAGATGAGACAGCCACTGGGTGTGCAACTGCGTTTACTAACCCACATAGGACCAATGTGGTGCAATTGTCAGATCTGTTTGCTGGCTGAGAACACTGAGTCAGGAACTCATTCTAGTCTACGTTGTCGATGTTGGTATCCATTATCTCACTATGCTTGTTCCCCACCTTAGAAATTGGGGGATTCCCTTTGTGTTGATACTTCATCAGAGAGGTTTTCTTTGGTTCAGTCATTCCTGCAATAAAAACAAGTAATCAATAGCTTATTAAACAAAAAAAAACAATTTAAACTAGGAAAGAAAGCAAGAGAGTTGTTAAAACATCTAAGTGCAAATTTTTGCACTTTCAGGCCTGCCAAAAAAAAAGTTATTTGAAGAACAAGGTCCATCGGACCTTTCGGGATCCAAAACTGCAAAGTGTTTGTTTGCGAATGCTGAAAGTCCAAAAATTTTGAGGAACCCTGCAAGGCCAGACTAAAATGTTGCAGGAAGGATGCTTTTGGCCTTTTCAGACCTTTCGAAGGTCCAAAAGGCTGAAAAGTCTAAAATGACACTTAGCAAAATTTTGGAGATCTATTTTTGGCTTTTCGGAGGCTAAAACCTATGGCAAGGGCCATGACCGACGAAATGAAAAAACTTAAACCCTTAGACAAAAAGGAAACTAGAAAACCCTAGGCTCGACAGGGAGGGACTTCCCTGTCAAAACAAAAAGGTACAAAGGCCCGATGACACCAAGAAACAAGGTTCCCTAGGTTGGAAATGCACTAGGAGCAAAAATAAACCCTAGACCGAGACCCGAAAACACAAAACCAAGGCAGGTGAGAAGAACCTACCTCGAAAGAACTAGGAGCGAGAGGAAAACCAGACGACTCAAAAATGCAAGTAGTCGACGAGGAGGAGCAGACGAAATCACAGACAGAAGGAAAAAAATGAAAAGTGAATTTAATTTTGAAGGCCTCTCCTATTTATAACCCGTGGGCTGATGTTAGCCGTTTTGGGCCTTTCGGACTCTGAAAGACCAAAAATTTTGGAAGAGAAAAGTGCCTTCAGCCTTTCACAGTTTTCAGAGGTCAAAAGCACTAAAAGGGCTAGGTTTTTGGCCTTTCAGCCATTTCGGCATTTCGGAGTACCTAAGTCCTCCGAAAGGCCAAAAAAAGGCTCTCTTCCTTTCTTTGACTTGGTTTAAGCAAGTTTCTTTGAGGGCTGACTGGATTTTACACAAGGGGCAGACACAACCTAAAGAAAAAAGACAAAAAGGGGGGTCCCCATGGTCAGAGGACCAAAAAATGGGGTGTGTGTTGTGGACCCACAACAAGTACTAAGAGGAATTTTACTTCTCTAGAAATTGATCTTCTCCATTGGTATACCCACAAGCTAGAAGGTCATTCCAGGTTTTACAAGATTACTGAGTTTTCAAACTTGTTATAAGTGGGTGAAATCCTTCATGAAAACACTTTGAAGAAATAATGGAGCTCAAAAAAGAGAGAGCTTGGATCATCAGTTTCTAGATGTGGTAGGAAAAGAATTTCCTCATCACAAAGTGGGCTTTCTTGTATCAGTTGCAATACATACTAACTTTGTTAATTTTTCCGCATCGAGAGCTAAACTACTGGTCTTCCCTCAAACAAGGGAATTATATCTAGCATCAGACACTAGAAAGAGAACTTCAAAAAATCCCTTAGATTAGATTCACCTTCTATCAGATGTGACTCCTCTAGGAAGCATGCGTACATGATCCCTTCTTCTAAACCCAACTTTTTTTCCATATATGCTTCCTCTATAAATATTTCTAGTGCATTCAAAGAATACCTGAGGGTATTCTATTGTCTTTCAAGTTCAATAATTTGTAGATCACACTAGAAATTGAGAAATATTTCCCATGAGTTGGGAAACATATCTCCCTAGAAAGGTTGAGGGGAAAACCAATTATTGAAACTATAGTAGCTTAGATTCATTCTTATTTAGACCCTGAGCTTCACTTACCACATGCACTCAACTAGAAAAACCAAATCATACATCAAATTCGGCAACTACATTTACAAACTTAATCTAAGATAAGGGAGATGATTCACCAAATCAAATCATATTAGGTGGGGTTAAGAATATGTAAGATGAAATTTGCAGGGGGGTTGACCCTTTTTGGTCAGAGGTTCATATCTTTATTAACAAAAACGTGATACACCACATACCCTTCATTGTTGGCTGAGAGAAAAAGATGCAAAAGTCACAAGACAGGGAAAAATGTTCATATCACAACCATGGAAAGCACCTACAAGGGTTTGAATAAAGACACAAAACTCTTAATGAGTGTGTAAGTCTCTTCACCCATAGACACAATATAAGAACACTATCTATGAGAAGGAAATGGAGAAAAGGTCCCAAGAATGGGCTCTTGATCCCACACATAAATAATTCATATAAGGGTCAAATAAAAAGACCTCACCTCCTAAAACCAATCTTCCTTAGGAGCAGGCTGTGAGCAACACAATTTGTCCTTTGTTCTAGATGCATAATGAGGAAGGAAAAACCACCATGATAAAAAATACATCTAAACAAACAAAAAACTATTGTACCAATATATATAAACTGTAATAGACCCATAAAGAATCAACACAAGACACCTTGATTAAAAAAAGGAGAAGGGATACATAGGCATGGTCCCCATATTTTATTAAGAGAAAACATGCCAAGGTTGGAGAGTATATCCTAGAATACAAATGTCACAGTGTACACCTCTGGTCGACAAGCCATAGAGTCTTGTTCTCATAAATTAAAATCTCTACAAATTTACAAATATTTCCTAACTAATTCAACAATGCTCTAATGTTCCAACCTCCTTTTATAGAATAGGCATCCTTGGTTTTATAGAACAACCCTCAACGCCTTTGATCATAGAATGATAACAATTTTTTACAATCGATCGACATGCCAAAAAACTAGATATGAATATTTTGATATCTCATGTTGTGGACAAGTATGTCCTTCTTATTGGCTATTCATGTAGCATATTTTCTAGTTGGGGATAAAGGAATAAACTGTGACGACTCAAGCAGGAATAACCATGATTACATGGGATAATATATAGATGCATGTTGGATAGCTATTCAAGGTATTATTAGCTATGAGAGTTTGTATGTAGTTCTATACTCCTCAAATATGCATCAGTGGGTCCCCTTGAGTGCGGGTGTCTGTGAGGTCATGAGTCACACTAGAGGAGTTTGAAGGGGAAAACAACACTACAAAGAGGCTTAAAATCTTAACTAGTTGACATGTGTCGACCCTCGTGGGGAAAATGATGATTTAGACATGATTCACAAGAGGCTTGTGCATTGATGTGGCCGAAGCATGGAATTGGAGGTGGTAAGACCGACAAGTGTAGGAGTCTATAGTCACCTCATACCTAAAATGATCATCAACTTACTATGTGCATGGAATGTGCTTGGTTTATGAGAAGTTGAAATATGTAGGAAATAGTTTATGAAGATGTTTTTATGATGTTTAACGGTGATGATAATTCATTATGTTGTATATTCAGAAAGACACAAGTATGAGAAGTTGGTATATGTAGTAAAGAGTATTTGTAAACTCCTTATAGGAGAATGCTCCACATAAGTAGTTGGTGACTTGCTATTTTGGTGCTATCATATATGGTTTGTGAATTTTGCACTATCCTACTTTTAGGTCTATATAATTTTAGAGTCTAAAGTTGTGTTTTTCTATTTGCTGACAGTGAGGTTGAATAGCATGAATAGTCAAGACTAGCCTAGAGAATGCTATGCATTTATGCTTCTAGGTGTGCGGTTTGGTAAACATGTTTCTAATATTTTTGAAGTGTTTGAGTTTAGATATCTTATGTTGGTTGGCTTTGCAAGTGAAGTTATATTTTTGTGAGTATGACATTGTTGTCTATATTGGTCTCTGGTCAACTTAGTTGATTTCCATCATTTGATTTATATCTTTTAGTTCAAATATGCTTTGGAAGAAGAGTTAATAGGTTGGTATAGATCTTTTTTTGGCATGTTTTTCTCTACATGAAGTTATGTGTATCAAAGATTATTTTTGGGCTGACTGGATAACATGTTCCTATGCTTGGCTACATGTTACATTTGGTGTCAATTTTGAAAAATGGTGTGGTGCTTGTGCTTTGATTAAATAATTTTGTGTGGATGTAATGTGATGTATTTGGGTCCCCTTTACCTCTCAGAGTGGACTGCATTGAGTGTAACTATTTTTGGTGGCCGACTTTGTGTAAACAATGCTTATTTCTACCGTGGTTGACCTAGTTGTAATTTTGGGTGATAAAGTTGATAGATATAAGTGTGAAAATGGTTGATTTGAGGTGTAGATTAACTTATATTGTCCTACAATTGAATGTGAAGTCACTGTGATGCGAATGTGAAAGAGAAAAGGTGGAAGAGTGTGAGTTTAACACAGTTGTTGCAATAGTTTATTAGGACATCCTACATCTTTTTAGTTCATCATATTCATGTCCTTTCTAGAAGATAGTGTCTCTTTTGGTAGTGTAAAGGATAAAAAATGTAATAGATAAAGAATGTAGAGCTTTTGTTAGAATGTAAGATTGAATAATGATGGGGGGTAGTAATCGATGGTATTGTTATTATTATATTGTTGAGAAAGTGGAGAAGGTAAGATTGTCCTCTTAATCCCAAATTTCATAAAGGGAAGATCTAAATTGATTAACCCCAAAGAAAGGATCAATGCATAAATGAATCAACCTATTAAGGATAGGGACAAAGAGAAAAACCCTAAATTTTGTTTTATACAGGAGAGTGTGTAATAGATTTAGGAAGATTAAAACTTTAATTGAAATAAATTGAAGGCAAGTACTAACCTCAAAATGTAACAAATCTGAAGAATATTGTTTTTGGGTGTCTGCACTGAGTTTTTGGGAATTCTACAACCGGATTTGGAATAGAAATGCAGAGATGAAGAAAACCTAGAAATTTTTTCTAAATCTGGCTCAGGTCTGATTTTGACCCAAAAATGAATGTCACCTATGACCCAAAATTTTTGATTCTGACCTAGAAAGTCTGATTATGACCTAGAATAGAATGTTGATTCTGACCCAGAAATGAATGTCGCCTTTGACCCAAAATATCTGATTCTGACCTACATGGTCTGACAGAAAATCTATTTCCAGATCCTGACAGTTTTTCGAAAAGGGTATTTGGATCTGCACTCCAATTCATTGTTCTGAACTTCTCCCTATAAGAAAAATGGTTTTTTTTTTGGGAAGAGGACTTTGCCTTGGTCAAACCCCAATTTTGGAATTAACCTTATAATTGAATTGAAGTTGCATAGATAAACAAAGTAAATGAGGATTCAAATCCATGGATCCACAAGTATGTATGCACCAAATGGATGTAGAATGTATAATGTAAGATGTCTCAAATCAATTGCTTGTAGATCTTCAACACCAATATTTAATGGATCTTTGAATAGGAAGAGGCTTGGAGGAATGTGGATGGAGAAATATTCAACAAGAGAGCTCCATAGAGATTGAATCCTTCAAAGTATACCAATGGATCTCCTTGATGAATTGAATGCTTGAATGTCTTTGAATTCTTGGATGCTTGAGAGTAGATGATTTCTTCTTAGCTTTCTCTTCACACTTAGATTCCACTTTGATCACTCTTGCTTGGTTGATGATTTATGGTTCCAAGTCTTAAAGAAAATGAGAGGAGAAGGCTTCCTTATATATGAATCTAGGGCACAATATTCTAGAGAGGCCTACACAGGAGAATTAAATTCCAATTAGACCTATATACCTATAATTGGACCTATATTAAATATAATTTCAAGAGTCATTTCCCCGAAGACCGAAACAACCAACCTCGAAGCGGGAATTAAATCTTTCCCAAGCCTGACATTCGGAAACCTCGAAAACTTGAAATCTGGACCCTAGGTCAGAATCGAGGTCGATTCTAACCTAGGTCAAGGTTGAGGTTAACCTTGACCCAAAAATTTTGATTTTGACCTTGAGGTCAAAAATCTCAAGTTTGCAAGTTATGTAAGTAAACTCAAGTGCGAAAATAGCTTCCTACACTAATCTCTAAAGGAAAGTATTGTGAAAATTCTTTTAAATCCTTACAATTTCAGATTTGTTAACTACTTTAACAATGATATTGCAGCCATATACCATGCATGCAAAAAATAGAGAATGACACAGTGATTTACCCTAGGGAAAACCTTTCGGTAAAAAACCCCAGCACTCCAAAACCTGCACAATGTATTATCTTCAACACAACGGTTACAACACACTTGTAATGCAAGTTCTTTCAGGAGACAATCGACACTCAAAGGCAAATCCAGTAGCATGAGATCATACCAACAATACACTCTTTTCATATCCTAGTCTGTAACCCTAAAAAATGCTTATATCACATGCTTTCCTTTTTAGGGCAACTTCCAAAGATAGCCGTATTAGGGTTTTACCATTCTCTGAGAAAATAGGAACCCCAAACCCCACGATTGTAGAAGAGTGTATAGTACTCAACTTTATCAGTTGACACATGTCTTGCATGTCTTCACCCATCATTTAATCTTCTAGAAATAGCTCTTACGTGTCATAGGAATTCGTCATAACCGTTTCAGCCATGATCTCCTTACACACAATTCAAGATGCTGACACATCAAGTGGAGTGACACATCAACATGCCAACTAGACATGTACACTCACACTTAATTAAATTATTTGCAAGAAATACATTTTACAAAACAAATAATAAGAATAGGAATTATCCAAGGTTGAGACACCTTATTCCTAACAAGTTAGAATGTCAGAAACAGGCTAGAGAGAAGTGGGAAATGAGGCAGATCTGGGGGAAAAGCTAGATCCAAGTCAGATACCCACTCAAGGTGCTTGCCATGACCCCAAAACACTTACTCAAAGGGCTAAACCAGTCTAAAATGGAAGTGCTTCCATTTTCTGAGTATATATTTAGCCCCCACTTTAGCAAGAGTATGGACTCGATACAAACTCTTGGTAAAGGAGATCATGAAGAAAAGATAATCCTATTGAAATCAAAGGGATAAAAAAATCCTAAAGCCCCCAAGGACTTAAGTCTTTGTCAACCTAAGATTACAATAAGAGATACATCACCAGTCAAATAAAATGAGAGAGAGAGAGAGGGGGGGGTGTGATTACCTTGCCCAATAAGAACTTATTTCCCATTGTGAAACACACAAGGAAATAGTGCAACTGGAAAGATGGAGTTGAACTGCCTAGTGAATATGGCTACTCACTAATCAACCCATCAGGGAGATATTGTCTTAAGGATACCTTCCAACCTTAAGGGATCAAAACATTGTAAATTGAAACTAGAGGGATCAAGGGATTCGCATAAATTTAATCTGGGGGGATCAAGAGATCCTATAAGGTAAAAATCCATGCTTTAAGGATTAGTCTTTAATCCATAAAGGGAAAAAGTTTTAAGTTTGAAAATATTTTGAAAGTGTGTGTGTGAAAAAAGTGAGTAGAGCGTATGCCCCACTAGTAAAATTGGCCCCTATTTTTGACAAAAATTGGTCAAATTATCTACGCATATTGGTCGAAAGACCCACAAATTGCTTTGTCGGTATTTTTATCATCGAAAGATTGACACATTCTTGTTAACATCAAAATTTCTACACAAACTTGGTCGAAATTAGCATATTCAAACGCCCACATTATTTGTCAAAACTGCGCCCAATGTTCATTGAAATGTTCAAAAAAATTGACCAAATTTAGTCAAAATGTTTGAAAATTTTTGACACAAAATGGTCAAAACATTTTGACTAAACTCTTTCTATTTTGACCAGGATGCCAAACCCAAGATGCAAGCTTTCAACACAGAATGGTAGAAACATTTCAACCAAACTCTTTCTGTTTTGACCAGGATGCCAAACCCACGACGCAAGCTTTTGACCAATTAATGTCAAAATTTTGACAAAAATTGAATTTAAAAAAAAACAAATTCTGAAACCAAATAGCCTCAGTTTTGGTACTCGGCTTCAATAGAAGATGGACCAATAACAAATTGATTCTTTCTCTCTAACAAACAAGTCTTGAACCAAGTGAGAAGCTATAAGTTCATGACTTCAACTTATAGCTTCTCACTTGGTTCAAGACTTGTTTGTTAGAGAGAAAGAAGCAATTTGCTATTGGTCCATCTTCTATTGAAGCAGAGTACCAAAACTAAGGCTATTTGGTTTTAGAATTTTCTCATTGAGTTTGGTATTCAATCTAAACAACCATCAATCATATTTTGAGACAATCAATGTGCTACTACAATCTCATGTATCCCAATCCATCATCAAAGGACCAAGCATATTGACATCCAAATACACTACATTGGGGATCTCATTCATGGACAAGTCATTAGTCTACTATTGCCCAACATCCAAGCAAGTTGCCAATATTTTTACCAAAACCTTCACGTAAAGAAAGTATTCTTATTTGTTATCTTTTTTGGGGGTGTGGGAGGCTTCATCTTATGGGGGGCATACCTGGTCTTCTTGTGCCTTGATCCATAGATTTTAGTGGACCTTTGGGCTTCATGGCTCTGTCCTAGTCAAAAAAAATTCCGTTGTGCGACCTGCAAAATTTTCGATGCTCATCTTCATTATTTTCCTTCTGGAGATAGAATTGTTACATATTATGTTTTTTTAAATAAGAATTGTTGTATGGGGGAAAATGAAACAAATGTGTAACTTAGTTATCAGCAAACTCTTTGATTTCTTTGTGGATTGATAATATTTTCCTCATATGATGCATTCAACTTTAACCAATATTACTGAGAGGAGATACACACATCCACAATATCATGCAAGAGAGAGGGGGCATCGGGGGATTCAGGGGTGAGTACAAGGAATGTACCAATCATCACATTCACATCGATGAAGTGAAAGAAATAGGATATGAGTGACAAAAAGAAAGCAAACATAAGACTATTCTATACCTATAGCAAGATTCATACAAGAGTAATGTATTTGGAAAAGCAAAATACTAACAAGATTTGATTC
>MU224028.1:11141-26408 GCA_018584345.1 Thuja plicata | reverse complement strand
GTATATATATATGTATATATATATATGTATGTATATATGTATGTATATATATATGTATGTATGTATGTATGTATGTATGATATTATAGAAAATGAATTGACATCATTCCCCAAAGAAAGTAGAACTACAATCACAATGGAGGAAATAAAATGCAAGAATTACAAAGAAGAGTCTTTTCAGACAACATAGAGACCAAAAAGAATCAATGCTACCATGTCGCAGATCCAAGCGGACTACACAAGGAAAACATTTACGAACAATAGCACTAGTACAACATAACATGAAAACAACATATAGAAGCATAGAGATACATAAAGAGGAATTCTACAACAGGCATGATTCCTTTATCACCGTGCACCAACAAAGTAACAAGGGTCATATAAAATAATCTAACAAAAATTTAGCAAACACATTGTTGGTGAACAAATTTGTCTCCGCTTTGATTACAAATTATGTTAACTCTATGCCTCTTTGGAAACAAACTATCCTACAATAGTTGGGTAAGCATGAGATAAATGCTTCCCTCTGAATTGTTTGAGGTACAACTCCCTATCAGAAACATTTAATGAAATTCTAAACATAAAACCAACAATTGTACTTTTAACCCAAAAGCATAGAAGGATCTCTCAAATACTCTTAGGTATTGAGGCATTTTCAGATAATATAAATATAAAGAAACAGAATCACAGAAAGGCGTTGTTTCTTTGATTGAAACACAAAGAACTTGAAAGGAAATAATGAAGAGAATTATCAAGAAAGAAAGATAAATACCATGCATTCACTACAATACAGTAGCATGAAATACACCAATTCACAAAGTAATTGATGTATTATAAGTCCAAATTCACAGATTTAAACTTAGCATTGCATCGTAATAACATGATCATACAGAACAAAGTCTGAAATTAATCTGATCCAATATCTTTCTATTCAATTCTCTTAGGAAACACAAAAAATGTTAACAAAATCAGAAAATGTTGAACTAAGTCTAACAGATTCCAAAAATTTCATCCCCTTCACAATTTTACGCCTCGGCATATATAGTTTAGCAAATTTGAGAGGCCTCACTTAAAAATCGGCCTCCCAAATTAACCGAAAAGAAACGGTTTCAAACCAGTAAATAAAGATAAAGTAAAAGTTTTTAACAACATCTAAATCATAAACAAAATGACTTAAACATAGGCATGAAAACCATCATGTGCTTTTAGTTATTATCTCCATATGTGGCTTCTCAGACCAGCTTCCAGCTCCAAAATGTACTCACTAGCTCTTGGATTGGATGAGAGTGGAGACTCTTCACACCATTTAGCTTTGTGCGACATGCACTCTTTTCCCATTTGAAGTCCTAAATTTTCTCTATCTGTCTGGGAAACTATCCTCGATTCAGATACAACATGGAATCCACATTAGTAACTCTGGTGAAATCTTCAGTTGTAATTTCCTCCTTTTCTTTGATATCATTCATCGCATCCCCAAAACTCTTGGTCATAACCTTTGCATTTATATTTCCTTCATTGAACTGAAGGATACCTGACGGGTTCAAAACCTTGATGTCTTTTATTGTTTTAGTATGTATTTCTTTGATCTCTTTCTCCATGGCACGCAAGCTCAAGATTGTTGTCTTAAATAAACTGCTCTTCCAACTCAGATTCTTTTTCAGAATGAAGAGCATACAGGCATCTATCATTTTCTTTGGGTTCTCTGCCAGGAAATTTCCAACTCCATATCCTTCTATCTCAACAATTTAGGATACAATAGCAGCACATTTTTCCCCATCTGATTCCCAAGTTGGTATCAAGGTATGAATCTCCCCAATCAGAGCTTCTCCTTCTGCAAAGGCTGCTACGAACTCCTGAATGAATTTATTTCCTTCCAAAATGATGCCACCAATCCAGTCTTTCATAGCCACCATTAGGGCTCTGCCCTGATGCATTTGTTTCAACATTTGCTTACTATCTGTAGAATTAGGGTCAAAAGCTTGCAGAGATTGAATTAGAGGCAGAGCCCCAACTTCACTGAGTGAACTAAGGAACATAGCCATCGTGATTACAAGCTACTTGAGCTCGCATTTCTCCTTGCCATCTTTTTGGGATTGACCAAGCATATGGTCTGCTGAGAATTTGAAAATATGATCTCGAGTGTCTCTGTTCAACACCCCAAACTCCATTTTTATAATTTTGAAATCTTCTGTTGTAGGTTCAAGAATACCCTCCTTCTTTTTGAAAGTGGTTATCTCAGTGGTTACTTTACCTATGGCGGGGTCCATAGTCAACCTTGCGTTGCTTTTGGCCTTCTTCATTTTTGGGGTACGAGCAACATATTTGAGGACAATATCTTGAACTAGCAAAGAAATAGGTTTGAAACTGCGTTTCTTACTCACCAATTTAGTCAGCCAAGAAGGAACTGAGTTAGAAACCAACCTGTTTTCAACATTCTTGGCAGGTGTCACATCTTCTTGTCAAACCTCAGACTTATCCATTATTGTATCCTAAATTCCTTTTCCCTGTTCTGGTGATAAAGAGATATCTTCATCATTGACATTAATGTCAACAAAGCTGGAGTCAGGGGAAGCCATGTGAGATCGACTTTTAGCTCTAGTTCTATATCTTGTTTGAGGTGCAGTGGGATGTCTGCTAAGCACAACTCTTTTCTTAGTTGAAGGAAGATTACCTGCATGAGGAGTCCAGAAGGAAACATTAGAAGAATCAGGTAGAACTTCAATTGAGATCAATCTGGCACTAGTTTCCTTAGGAGAGGTGACCCTCTTTCTATTTAATTTATTTCTTTTTAACCAGTCATCCATGTAGGCCAGAATGGACCTAGCTCTCAGTTTGATTTCTTCTTCTTTGTCCCTTGTCCAATCTACCTTCGACAAAGTTTCTGCACTATGTTTAGTAAAAAAAGGTTCAATGATTTCTGACTCATCTTCGACCACATCAGAAATGTTAAGCTTCAGCTGCAGACTTCTAATTTGGGGAACCAATAACCTAGAATGATCTCTTATCCAAATTTCCCTTTCATCTCCTCTATCCTCCCACAAATCTTCCATATGCGGATTCAGGTCCAACTGCTTTTTCAAACTGAACACCTTCATGGCAAACCCTTTATTGTCAAATCCCCTCCTTGACTCATAAATCTGCATGTGAAAACCAACTAAATTGCTACCTATCACTAATGCATTTATCATACTCTTGCATACAAAATGTCCAAGTCTTATTGGAAACATTGAATCCCACTTATATTTCAAGAGGTTATTCTTTATTACTGTAAACACTTGTCTATAGATTTTTGCTAAGATGAAACAATCAAAGCAGAACTTGGGTAATCTGAGAGGTTCTTCATGAAAACCGCTGACTCTTAAATAGGTGAACCTGTTATGTATGTGGAGCCTAATCAGACTCAGTTTCTTTCGGTGCGGTTTCCCCCCTAGACATATCTATTTGGGCCACATGCTCAGGGTCAAGGGGCAGAGCCCCTTGCGGGGTCCTGGGGCAGTGCCCCTCGACGCCAACAATGATTTAATAATATTGTAAAGGGTTGACGATTGATTTTCTATTAGTTAGAGTAATTTTTTGCCCTAATTAGGTTAGGTCAAATATGCTTGTGAAAAGGGCTTAGGGTTTTGAGATTTCATTGTATGAAGGGTTTTTTCATAGCTTCCTGTGATAGTATTGAGTTGCAGGTTTTAGATTGTAATCACTGGATAATAATAAAGATATTGGACTCACTGTTGGTGGACATAGCCTAGGGATTGGGTGAACCACATTAAATATATGTCTTTGTGTTCTCTTCCATGTTTATATTTGCACTTTTCTGCTTATTATTCTAACAGAACCGAGGAAACTGGATATAGAAGCTCTCGTAGCTCTAAACTAGCTTCTGTGCTTCTTGAGAAATTCTCTAATTCAGGGTTCCAACTAACTGATTACATAGTCTCCCAAGAAAAACATCATGAACTCTCCTATATTCTTCTAGAGCCCTGTCTTTCCTTAACAAAGGACAATACTAAAAAATGGCTATATCTCTGTTCCATGGCTCATGAGGGATCCCAGTAATATCTTGGGTGCATGCAAGGCAATAGGTCAAGTAGGAGGACATATAGAATTCCTTTCACGTAGCTTGCACTTTTTTGAGCTGATCTCTCAATGAACTTGAGATTATTTTGGCTCAGTCTAGACTCTATTTTCCTTCCAACACAATTTCTATAAAATGATACATCCAATATTGAAAAAGAAGTACTTGGTTTGAACCTCTTATCCTATGCAACAAAACCATGATATTATGGATGTAGTGTTTCATATGGTCTTTGGTTAAAACTTTGGGCAATCTGGAACCACCTCTGTAGTTTGATATAGTCCATTTTTGGGTGATGTTAATGAGCTTCTTGTCTCTCCTTTCTTGGAATTGTGCCAGTGACTGAGTGGGGGTAAAACTAGCAAAAGCTTCATCTGGGATTTTGAAGACTGACATTATCATGTCTTTGTTTATGGTCAAAATACTCCTACCCTCATCATTCAACACACTTTTGGACTTGACGTCATAGCGGTATATACATTGTTGAATTAGTTCTGGACTTATCACAGCTTGTGGAAAGGCAGCGGCTTGGAGTAAACCACTAGACATAAATTCTACAGTATGCTCCTCCTCTACTGAGTCTTTCAAAAATTCAACTAGCTTTTCTACTTTGACTCCCAATAAATCTATGTCTGTAATGATTGGAGTTCTACAACCTAGACTTGCAATGTTTCCGAAGAAATGCATGCTAGACCTCATCCTTTTTATCTTTACCCAAGTAAATGAAAGACTACAATCTTTGGGAAAAAGGGCAAAACCAGGTAGAAAATAGTGAAGCAAATAGAGCACTAATTAGGCGTTACCTATTCTCTGCCGAACTAAAAAATCAAAACTTCTATCCTCCGCAGCCGAGACTCCACAACTTATCTTTGAAATTAAATGAGCTTGAAAGATGAAATTTAAAGAAAACTCACTCTGCGGGAAAATCATCCAAGAGATGATAATTAAATGTTGCACACAATCTAAAATGAAATGAAGTTTCTAATGTGACATCTAGCCATCACTTCATTTAATTAAACCCCTTTAATTCATTATTGCTGCATTAAATTCTATCCCTTTGTTTGTCCCAAAAAAACATCTACCTTAACCCACATTTCCAGCTTGACTCCTCCCACATGGCCAACTACTTTTCCAAATCGTCATGCTATTATTCTAGTGGATACGCTCTGATGTGTCATATCAGTTGTCAACTCAGTCGTTGCATCACCTTTGTGCTTTTTTGAATCCTTCGTTGAACTACTTTGAACTAATTTGAAAAGAGGTTCAAAGTGGTTTGAAGCGGTTCGATGACGTGTCCCAAGTCCTACCTGCAATCACCGATATTAGGTCATAAAATTTTAATTGAACTACTTTGAACTAAGGTTCAAAGCAGTTCAAAGTGGTTCATGAGACAAAGACCGATACCAACTTTGACCGAGAGAATCGGCTTTCAGAAGATGGGCTCATGACACATTTAAAGAATAAGTTCGGAGGTAAATCTGACATCACAAGGCTCTTTAACTTGGACTTCTTCAACATAAATGGGGATTGGGAAAAACTTCAAGGAAGAATTTAAAAAGGGAGAGAACACTTTTAATCATGGTGACTCGAATAGACCCTAACACTGGCTTTGTGTGGGGACTGCAAGTTGTTAAAACTGCAGAGAACTCTAAATACTTGTTTCGCAAAAACTAAGACCTGAAAGGGGAAAAAGGACAAAAAAACCAAACTACGACTAAAGAAAGAAATGGAAACTAACTAATATGTACAGAGGGACCTGGGAAAACCAATACAACTTGAATAACTTCAGGTCCTTCCCATTGTAGGTAAATGGAAGATTGATACCATCCGGGCAGGACAAACGCAAAGCGTTGGAACCAATTGTCTCTGTGATAATGAATGGACATTTCCACAAATATTCAAACTTCCCATGGGAACCCTTGGGTGCTTTCCTTTTGTCCCACAAGAGCACTTCATCTCCCTCCATGAACTTTCTGGTACAAGCCCTCATATCAAAGATCTTCTTAACTTTCAGCTGATGCTCTGTAATATGGTCCACCAAATAATCCCTCTCCTCTTCCAGTTTATTCAGGTACATGATGCGTTTCTCCAAGGAAATTTGAAAATATTGGTCTTCAATTACTGTTTGTAGCTTAGCCATGGATAATTCTAGAGGTAAAGACAAATGAGCTCCTATCCCATACACAAGTTCAAAATGGGACTGTTAGTAATAACTAAGAGGGGGGGTGAATCAGTGGCCTCAGAAATTTATCCAATTTAAACTTTAATCCACCAATCAATACTTCTCTAATTATTAAGTCCCAACAAGATGCATGTCATTGAAATACTTGAAACAAATAAGTGTCTGTCGATTTACCTTGTCTGTCCTTATTCTCCTTGATAATCGATAAGCAGTAAACTGTATTTACCGATACTCAGAAAATGTGCAGAGTATACCAGTCAATCCATAAATGCATATGCAGAATGTAAAACACTAAAATAATAAACCATACACATAACACAAGGATTTTAACGTGGAAACCCTATTAAGGGAAAAACCACTGGGACTGGTACCCCAAATTTTCACTCTTCTGAAGTGAGCCCTGTTAGGAGCCAACCTTGTTAAAGGTTACAAACACACTGTTAAGTGTGACCTTGTTAGAGGATTTTCAATACATAGGTTGTCACTAAGTATCTGACATCTACACTACCATCCTTGAATCAGTCTCATGACTGTCAATAGGCTTTATGCAAATCTTACTACCATCCTTGAATCGGCCTCCTTTTTAGACTGTCAATAGGCTTTAGGTAAGACCCGTGCTACTATCACAAGTCAACCTTCTGGTAATCTGTTAGGATATACCTCAATTAAAAAAGACTATTAAGTCCTGCTTTGTTAAGAGACTTATTGCTTCAATGGTTAAACTGAAACAAAATAACCTGTTTCTAATGCAACTTAATTGGAGATTTTTAGATCTGTTTACTTACAATATCTTTCTGATCAATGTATCAATATAATTCCTTTGTACTTAACTCTTTCTGCTCTGTGATGTTGTGCTTTTCTATCTGTCGATGTCTGCAGAATTCTTTAGCTCTCCCTCAACTTGATTGATCAGGACTGCATGAAGTTAATCCTTCATCAATTTCTCTTTAGCATCTTCTATCAGTTCACTCCCCCATGTATCTGATTGCTTATCGACCACACTGAGAATGAATTATACTTGTCTTTTAAATAGACATGATTTTCCTTAATTCTAGGTTCTTGATTCTTGATTCTTGATTCTTGGCGTGAAAAACAATCCAGCCAAATTGATTTATGGCTTTAAATCCTAATTTATCTCGTAGTTATCTTCTTGCCAACTATACAAATCACTTACTTAACTATGGTCGAATAAAAAAAATAAAACAACCAGTTAATTCTATCCTTTAGCTCTGCCAGCTAGATATTTTGTCATTTTCTGATCTCTCAATTTCGTCGGTCAATTCTGCAGTTCATCACCAGTGACAACTGCTAGTTTCATCGGTGTCGCTTCAGTTAGCTTCAGGATCTCCGTCCGTCGGGCAACATTGGATCTTGTTGGTCGGGAAACACTATTTTCAGCTCATCGAGTATCATGTGATTCTACTTCGTCGGGCAACACTGTCTTTTGCTCGTCAGGCATCACTGTGAATTTTTTGTCTTTACCGATGGTGTGCACTCCGCCGGTGTAGTCTATCACTTAGTGAATACTAGACTTTTATGCATTGTTGAAAGCATAACCTTTATTCCATTGGTTCTCTGAAGTCTTTGGCATGACCATACAGAAGATATCAATTTGACATCAATGGCAATACAAACCATTAACTGATTTAATGTCTTGCATCATTTTCAACTTAATATAGTCAATCAGTTAATCAGTTACATGTCATCAGGGACATGCCAATAGCCCTTTTTGGAGTATTTCTATCAGCCCATAACGCTTCATATAACTTCTTATGTCATTCACGAGGATTATCATTCAACAACTTTTTCATTATAGCTACCAGATTCTTATTGTTGGACTCTGCCTGACCGTTTCCCTGTGGAAAGTAATCTGATGAATGAGCTAGTGATATCCCATGTTCATAGAAAAAAGATGAAATTTCTTCTGAAGAAAAGTATGTAGCATTATCCACCACTATCTTGATTGGTATCCCAAACCTTATAAAGATATAGTTAGTAGAAAGTCACATACAACTTGAGGATTTGCCTTGTTGGTTGGGACCGCTTCCACCCACTTGGTGAAATAATCAGTGGCTATTAGAATGTATACATGCCCTGCACTAGATGGAGGGTTCAAAGGCCCAACAAAATCTATACCCCACTATTTAAAAGGCTCTTCAATGATCATGGGCTTGAGGGGTAATGCTGCAAGTTGGGGGCGCCCAGTAAATAACTAACATTTCTCATAATTCTTAACATAGTGATACATGTCCTTGAACATTCCCAACCAATAGAAATGATTTCGCAGAATCTTGAAAGCTATAACAGTAGAGGAAAAGTGCCCCCCAAAAGCTTCATCATGGAAGGTCTTTAATAGTTCTTTCTGTTGTGCGGCATCCACACATCTTAGGAAAGTCCCATCAATGCTCTTTTTATACAACACATTTTGTGAAATCACATACTTAGAAGCCTTCAATTTTAAGTACGCTTCTCTCGAGAGCTCAAATTTTTAGGGCACTCCCCATAGGTGAGAAAGTATGTTATATTTGAAAACCATGGGTCAGTTAAACTTACTAATAGTACTGTGGGGGTTTCATTAACTTCTTCTTTTACCAATCCTCTATCTTCAGCTAAAAGCTTACACAATCCCCGCCCTCTCACCAAATTGGTTGGCTTGATGGTCAAATCATATTCCTAAATTTTGGCTATCCACAGTACTCTATTATTCATTCCTATCTCCTTCTGAGTCAGGACGCTTTTGACCGTCATTTTTGGGACATACACTGTAGCATGGGAGTGTAATATGTAATATTTGAACTGCTTTATTTCCTTTACTACAGCGAAGGCGTGTTTCTCAATTCGGGAATACTTGAGTTCATGTTTCTTCATAGGATTGCTCATGAAAGCAATAGGTGCCTCTCATCCCATATCATTTTTCTACATCAAAATACCAGATAGGGTATGCTCTTATGCGTAACAATAGATGTTGAATTCCTTTTTAAAATATGGACTTATCAGAAACGAAGCTTGGGCTATCGCTGCTTTAACCTCATTGAAAGCTCTTTTTCCTTCTTCATTCCATTTAAATGGAATTTTCTCGCTCAACATGTCTACCATATGTTTAGTAATTTATGAAAATTTAAGGACAAAAGCTCTTAAAAAGTTCACCTAGCCAAAAAAGACTTCAAGCCACTTCGACTGGAAGGTAAGCTGAGTTGTTGAATTGCCCTGACCCTATTTGGATCAATCTTGACACCTTGCTTTGAAATGATGTGCCCTAACAGTTTACCTTCTTCAACAAAGAAGACTGACTTCTTTGGGTTTAGGGATATGCCATGACTCCTGCACCTTTGTAATATTGTTTCAATATCCTTCAAATGACAACTCCTTCTTTTGGAATAGATGGTCAAGTCATCCAAATAAATCACAATGATTTTATTGCGAAGGTCCCCAAATGAAGAATTCATTGCCCTCTAGAAAGTAGCACCGGCATTGATTAATCCAAATGACATCCTATTGTATGCGAAATTACCCCAAGGGGTTATAAAGGTTGTCTTATGTTGGTCCTCCATTGCTACACTGATTTGGTTATATCTAGAATAACCATCAAGCATAGATATTACTTATGATCCTGATATTGTCTGAAGCACGTGTTCCATAACTGGCAATGCATAATTATCTTTAAGACTAGCCTGATTTAGGTTCTGAAAATCTATGCAAATCCTAATCTCACCATTCTTCTTCCTTACAGGGACTATATTGGC
The DNA here is from genome assembly GCA_018584345.1 of Thuja plicata. Lineage (NCBI taxonomy): Eukaryota > Viridiplantae > Streptophyta > Pinopsida > Cupressales > Cupressaceae > Thuja > Thuja plicata. The sequence goes on along the minus strand of MU224028.1, from coordinate 16,409 downwards.
ATTCCAGGTTGAATGATGAATGAGGTAGATAATTCTAGCTTGCAACATCTTTTCTACTTCCTTAGGTATAGCTTCAGACACTTTCAGATTATAGTTTCTCAACTTTTGGCAGAAATGTTTGGCATCCATTTTCAAAGGGATGTGATGTCTGAACTGACCACCTCTAAAAATTTTAAGATCTTCATATCCCAAAGCAAAAACATCCTTATATTATGTTAATAATCTCTTGAGGTCATCTCTCTCCTCTTGGTAACATGTTTTGCCTATGGGAATCCATTTTGGATCATCTTCATCACCTATATTGATTTTGTCGTATTCCTTAGGATTATGACTGCTTCAAACCAATCCATTTTTATGTCGCCTCCCATGTCTTTACACAAGGTTCTACTAAGTAACATCCCGTAACTGGCTGTAATATCTGCTACTAGGATTGTTAACTTCAAACATTTATCTAGACACACAGCGAGGACATCTTGCACATCCTTCACTTGCCCCATCAAAGGCACTTGTTTTCCATCCATAGAATAGCAACGACCAAAAGTCTTGGTTAGGGTAAGACCAAGGGCTTTGGCGATTGGAGTGGGCATTATATTATCAGAGGCGCCGGAGTCAATTATATAACTACTGAGTTTCTACCCATTTAACAACAAAGAGATATAAAAAGGATTTGGATTTTTTCCTCTATCTCATTTTCTACAGAATTGACATAAGGGGAATCATCAGGTATCTGTGGGGTATCTTCGAATACAAAAACAAGAGGTTCTTAAACTATGGTCACCTCTCCTATAAGTGGTTTATTTGGTTGGGTATTTGGGCTTGAATCTCCTTTCACATATTTAACCAACCTATCTAATTCCCTAGGTTTCATCTTTAAATATTCTTCTGGGGAGATGGTAATGGAAGTTGTTTTACAAAATTCAACAAAATCAAAAGCAGGAGGAGTAGGAACCACACTACCTTTTTGTAAGATTTTAACTCCTGAGTTCTTCGGGGAGGAGGAGGAGTCACCATTTCTAGCTTCTTTATTCCTTGGAAAAGCATCAGACATGCCCGCACCAGGAGTGAATTTTTTATTTCTTTGATTTCTAGTGAGGAATGCACATGAAGGGTCTTGCAGAGTCACCAACACATCTCCACCTCTTTTAGAGTCAAAATCATATTCTAGATAAAAAGAACTTGAGTGTCCTATATCAGGAGAAGTTTTTTCTTCTCTATATTCTTCAATCCCAATAGTATCCTTGGTTGAGTTTATCTGAAGACTTCTGAGCTAGTCCAGACATGTTTCCCCATCGTGATCAGTTGTCAAATGGAAAGAACACATGGTTTCTTTAGGCGCCTGTTCAATCTGCAGCCTAGGCTGTGAGCTTGTTAAGAGTGAGACCTTACCATGGTCCTAACCAAACTATTTCTAGATAACATCTTGATAGGGAGATTGATACAGGGAACTAGAATTATTATTTTGTGTTTTCAGCATCGCCATTTCATTCATCAACCTCTGCAATAAAGGATCAGTTGTAGCGGATGAGGAGGCACCCACAGATTGAACTTCTCTTTTCCACTTTCCCGTTGTGATGAATGTATCCTCGAGTTCAATGGCTTGCCTTTGTGCGGCATTCAAATTGGCCTCCCCATCCTTCAATAGGTGAAAACTTATATCAGGAGATACCGCATTGAGAAAGAATATCTTCTTATTTTCATCACTGGGAGCGGAATTGGCAGGAATTCTTTGCAAAATCCTGTTGAACTTAGCCACAAATTCTCGCATAGGTTTATGTATTTCTTTCTTTAGCTGGCTAAATTGAATTAATAGTGAGATTTCATTATCAGGAGATTTGAACCTTGCTTTGAACACATCCTTCATATCATCCTAGCTAGTAATATAGCCATGAGGTAAGTGGTTGAACCAATCAGTTGTGGCATCGATCAAAGTTCTTACAAAAAGCCTCACAACAACCTCTTGAGTGGGGACACTGAGAATACTGCATGTTGTGTGAAAAGCACTTAAATGATCTTCAGTTTTCGTCTTTCCATCTCCATTGAACTTGGGTAAAACCTTATTAGTTCCCTTTGGAAGGGCAGCATGAGCATTGACCCCCAAGTTCAAAGGGCCTATATTTTGACCCCACAGCTGATTGGTTGCCATGAGTGGGTGTTAGAAGTTCAAAGGTTGGGTATTGAAAACTGAAGGTATCACAGTACCTGGTGGGATAACGGCTTTGACAATTGCCGATATGATGGGTCTACCTAAAGGTGAAGGGGGTCTGCTAGAGGTCTTGGGTCTTCTTTTCTTTGGGGTATTAAAATTAGGGAAGAAACTCAAGTTTTTCAAGCCTTCAAAATCTACATCAATCAAACCCTTGCTCTGATCACCTCTTATGTACCTTCTCTTAGCCAGTTTTGCTAATAAGAAAAAACCCCAACTTCTTCTAAGGACCTTGTGTTTCTTTGTCTACAACCGCGGCTTCCTGAGCAATGGGAAGTCCTCTCAACCACTCCCCAATTTCTTCTTCTTCTTCTATGAATACACGAACTTGTTAGTACTATTGATTATTGTCCCTTAACTTCCACGCCAAGGAGTTAAGATCTGCTATTATGTCTTCTTGAGTATCTAAGAAAAACAAATCAGGTTGCAACATCGGGGGAACTTCTTCTTTCCCAGGAATCACAATAGCGGACAACACCATAATTTATTCATTTATGGAAATGTGACTACTTATTAGTCCTTTGATAGCACACTCCCCAGTAGAGTTGCCAAAAATATGTTGGTGAACATATTTGTCTCCGCTTTGATTACAAATTATGTTAACTCTATGCCTCTTTGGAAACAAACTATCCTACAACAGTTGGATAAACATGAGATAAATGCTTCCCTCTGAATTGTTTGAGGTACATCTCCCTATCAGAAACATTTAATGAAATTCTGAACTTAAAACCAACAATTGTACTTTTAACCAAAAAGCACAGAAGGCTCTCTCAAATAATCTTAGGTATTGAGGTATTTTCAGATAATATAAATATAAAGAAATAGAATCACAGAAAGGCACAGTTTCTTTGATTGAAACACAAAGAACTTGAAAGGAAATAATGAAGAGAATTATCCAGAAAGACAGATAAATACCATGCATTCACTACAATAAAGTAGCAGGAACTAAACCAATTCATAAAGTAATTGACATATTATAAGTCCAAATTCATAGATTTAAACTTAGCATTGTATCATAATAACATGATCATACAGAACAAAGTCTGAAATTAATTCGATCTAGTATCTTTCTATTCAATTCTCTTAGGAAACACAGAAAATATTAACAAAATCAGAAAATATCAAACTAAGTCTAACAGATTCCAAAAATTTCATCCCCTTCACAGTTTTACGCCTCGACATATATAGTTTAGCAAATTCGAGAGGCCTCCCTTAAAACTCAGCCTCCCAAAATAACCAAAAAGAAATGGTTTCAGACCAGTAAATAAAGATAGAGTAAAAGTTTTTAACAAAATCTAAATCATAAACAAAATGAATTAAACATAGGCATGAAAACCATCACATGCTTTTAGTTATTATCTCCAGACATGGCTTCTCAGACCAGCTTCCAGCTCTAAAATGTACTCTCTAGCTCTTGGATCAGATGAGAGTGGAGACTCTTCACACCATTCAAATTTGCACGACATGCGCTCTTTTCCCATTTGAAGTCCCAAATTTTCTCTAACTATCTGGGAAACTGTCCTTAATTCAGATACAACATGGACTCCACATTAGCAACTTTGGTGAAATCTTCAGCTGTAATTTCCTCCTTTTCTTTGATATCATTCATCGCATCCCCAAAAATCTTGGTCATAACTTCTGCATTTATATTTCCTTCGTTGAACTGAAGGATACCTGACGGGTTCAGAACCTTGATTTCTTTTAATGTGTTAGTATGTAGTTCTTTGATCTCTTTCTCCATGGCACACAAGCTTGAGATCATTATCTCAAATAAACTTCTCTTCCAACTCAGATTCTTTTTCAGAATGAAGAGCATATAGGCATCTATCATTTTCATTGGGTTCTCTGCCAGGAACTTTCCAACTCCATATCCTTCTATCTCAGCAATTTGGGATACAATGGCAACACATTTTTCCTTGTCTGATTCCCAAGTTGGTATCAAGGTATGAATCTCCCCAATCAGAGCCTCTCCTTTTGCAAAGGTTGCTACGAAATTCTGAATGAATTTATTTCCTTCCAAAATGATGCCACCGATCCAGTCTTTCATAGCCACCCTTAGGGCTCTTCCCTGATGCATTTGTTTCAGCATTTGCTTACTATCTGCAGAATTAGGGTCAAAATATTGTGGAGATTGAGTTAGAGGCAGAGCCCCAACTTTGTTGAGTGAACTAAGGAACTCAACCATCATGATTACAAGTTGCTTGAGCTCACATTTCTCCTTGCCATCTTTCTGGGATTGACCAAGCAAATAGTCCACTGAGAATTTGAAAAGATGATCTTGAGTGTCTCTATTCAGCACCCCAAACTCCATTTTTGTAATTTTGAAATCTTTTGTTGTAGGTTCAAGAATACCCTCCTTCTATTTGAAAGTGGCTATCTCGGCGGTTACTTTGCCTGTGACGGGGTCCTGATGAAGGGTGCTCCCCTTAATGCCACAAACACATAACAGAAATAGAGAAACAACAATAATTTGCAAGAACAGAAAATGGGCTTCTTATTATCTCCACAAATGTGGAATTACAAACTTTCAAAATTACAATATGCAAAGCCACATGGGCATTTCACTTACAATATTCTGTAGGACAAAGCCTCAAATTTTTACCCAGATCTACCCAGAACTGTCCCGAACTGCCTAAGACAACACTACGGGCCTTCTTTATATAGGCAATTTCCACCGCCCGAGAAGGTTCCAGAAATTTAGCCCTTAGGGCCGACCAAACTTAGAATTATTTTATTTTTTTCATTTTAATACATCAAAGTCGGCTCAAAATAACTTTTGAAACCCGAAATTTTTTGAAGGAAAATTATTTCTGCTATTTCAGGTGGCCCAACTTCCGGAGACCATAAGTCATCACCAGTTGACCCAATTGACTATTATAACCCCATTTCGGGAATGCCACGAAGCGCTCTACAACGGCTTGATTATGCAAGCATCATTGAGCCCAAGCTTCGACCTCATCCGGGGCCTCTAAAGCCTTCAAAACTAAGCTCGAAGTTTCTGTACCCTGTTTTCAATACCGAAAATTTTCAATATCTTCAAAACTAGACCTGATCTAGCCATGAAA
>MU224027.1:2606401-2619705 GCA_018584345.1 Thuja plicata | reverse complement strand
TGTGAATGATTATTATATCAAGTGTGATGGGCAGGAATCCATCCCCTGATTCACTGAAAGAAGTGAATCCAACAGGTACACCCGCCTGAGCCTTTGAGCTCGAAGTGTAGGAGGATTTGTTTGATCCTTGTTAATTAGCCTTTTCTTTGACAAGGTCAAGGAAAAATAGCTAACACACCATACGTAGAAAATCAAGAAAACATTATGCCTCCTATCCTTGTGACTCTTTTTCTTTGCGCAGACGTCATTGAGTAACTTAATAAGACATAATAAATCATCAATTGAGAATCAATCAAATAAAATTTACAATTACTTAGATGCCCCTAGTTGAAAACATCATCAGGACATTCTAAAGAATCATAATCAAACCAAAAAGAAAACTGTGTGTTTAAGTAGTATTTGTTCATTGACATGTCAAACACATGAGAGATTCATCAATTAGAAAATTGTAATACAAGCCATATAGTATTCCATGTCTGTGCATTGATAGGATAATTCATTCATGTTTGCAATCCAATTTATCCCTGCAGGACCTTCATTAATGTAAATGGCGTGTCCAATGTTTTACAAAGATGCCCTTGTTTTGGAAAGTGACATTGTTTTGCATGTATCAAGAAATATCATGTTCATGAGGCAAACCATCCTAGAGCGACCTAGCAACCGCAACTGACTATGCCCGCAAAGATGCCCCCAGTGTAGAATGACTTATTCCTAAGACATAAAAATAGACAAATCCCAAACGAGGATAAGATAGTCATGTAGGAAGATGAAGTCAGCGTATGAGCACAGGAAAAATTATGAAGGTGTTGTGTCAGTAGTGCATTAATAAATAGAGCGCAAAACACAAGTGACGCCTGATTGCCAGGTTTTCACCACTTGGCAAGATTCTTTTCTTTCTTTTTGCTACCAAGATGCCTATTTTACCAGGTGCTCATGAAGGCACTTTTTCCTTTTTCAATTTTTTTTCAATTTTTTCTTTTTTGAATGTTTTTGCAGTATCAAGGCACCTATTTACCAGGTTTTCACCAAGGATACCCTTTTTGAAGGACCTTTTCCACTATTTTTGGTTTTCTTCAGGATCAATTTTCTGAATGTTTTTGGTATTTTGCAAGAACTATTTGCTATACAGGCTCTACTAGCTTAACATTAAGCGTAGAACTGCTTCAAATGTAGAGTGTTGATAGGATCTAAAGGAACATCTCCTTCAGGTGTAGCTAACTGATAAGCTCCAATCCCAAAAGTAGTAGTGATAACATAAGGTCCCAACCAATTAGGTTCAAACTTGCCTTTCTACTCCCTGTTAGGTTGGTTCTTAGGATTCTCCTTGAGGACGAGATCTCCTACTTCAAATTTGAGTGGTTTGACCTTTTTTCTATAACCTTTGGACATACGTGCATGATATACCTTGAGGTGATCAAACACTTGTAGTTTGCACTCATCTAGCAAGTCTAGAGAATTCACCCTATCTATGTAGTACTGCTCATTAGTAACCAGCCCTTGTAAAGATATCCACAAAGATGGGATTTCAACCTCAATAGGTAGTACTGCTTCAGTGCCATAGACTAGACAAAATGGCATGGCTCCAGTAGGTGTTCTTATGCTTGTTATGTAGGCCCATAGTGCCAGATTTAGTTGTAGATGCCAGTCTTTGCCAGACTTGCTTACCACTTTGTGTAAAATATTAAGAATATTCTTGTTTGATGCCTCGGCCTGTCCATTACCTTGAGGATAATATATGGAGGAGCAATGTTGAGTAATATGGAACTGTTCACAAAGGTCATCAATGTCTTGATTTCTAAATTGGCCCCCATTGTGTATTACAATTGAAGAGGGTATCCCATATCTACAAATAATGTAGTTTAGAATGAACATAGCCACCTGTTTGCAGTGGTGATTAGCGGCATGACTTTGACCCACTTCGTGAAATACTCAGTGGCCGTAATGATAAACTTGTGTCCATTTGAGGAGTTGGGATATATTTGTCCAACCAAGTCAAAGGCCCATTGCTGAAATGGCCAATGTGTTATGAAAGGTATAAGTTCTCTGGCAGGAGCATGGATAAGGTTTCCATGTGTTTGGCATTTAAGACATGCTTTTGAAAATTGAATATCATCTTTCTCCATGGTAGGCCAATAATAGCCTACTCTCAGTAGTTTCTTAGCTAATGAAAAGTTGTTTGAGTGTGATCCACATACACCTTTGTGGACATCTTTTAATGCTAGATCAGACTCTTCGAGTTCTAAACACTGAAGAAGTGTATCATCAAGACCACGTCGATATAGGTTGTTAGTTATGAGGACGTAATGCTATGCTATCCTAATCAGGGATCTTTTCTCATTTCTAGATAGATTGGCGGGAATGGTTTGGTCTGAAAGGTAAGCAATGATACTAGCATACCGAGATTGATCTGGGGTATTCAAGGTACATATTATCTGATATGAAGGGTTAGAAAAGGTAGGATAGGATATTTCTTCCACCAAGAAGTCATAGTGGAATTGATGCTCCTCCAGTTGTAACATGGATGCCAAAGTAGCCATAGCATCTGCAACCTTGTTCTCGGCTCTTAGTATCTGTTGGAAGGTGATGAAGACAAAGTACTTCTTTAGATCATCAACTAGTTGCTTGTAGGGCATCAAATTTTCATCTTTTGTTTAATACTCCCCATTGACTTGATTGATAATTAGTTGGGAGTCACCATACACGTGTAATTCAATGATCTTCCCGTCCATAGCTAGTTGGAGGCCATTGACCAATGCTTCATATTCTGAGATATTGTTGGTGCATGGAAACATCAATTTGTAAGATTTGGGAATCTTGTATCCTTGTGGAGTTATGAAGAGGACCCCTGCTCTAGATCCTTGTTGAGTGAATGAACCGTCAAATTACATCTTCCATGGATGTTCAGTGAGATGCATGATTGTTTCATCAGGGAATTCAATAAGTAATGGTTCATCATCCTAGAGTGGTGAATCAACCAATTGATCTACAAGTACTTGTCCTTTTATAGCTCTCCGTTCTACATATTCAATGTCAAACTCACTTAGAATCAGGACCCATTTTGCCAAACATCCTGTTAATGTTGTTCTACTCAAAAGATACTTTAGAGGATCGATCTTAGCAATGAGTTTCACTGTATGAGAGAGCATGTAGTGTCTTAATTTTTGTGATGTGAAGACGATGGTTAAGCATGCTTTTTCAAAAATGCTATAATGGAGCTCATAAGTGACTAGTGTTCTACTAATGTAGTAGATAGCTCGTTCTTTCTTTGTTTCATCTTCTTGCGCCAGTAATACTCCTAGGGACATAGTTGTAGCTGAAATGTATATGACTAAGGGTTTTCCATGAATAGGTGCCATAAGAATAGGTGGAGCAGCCAGGTACCCCTTCAATTCTCTAAAGTTTGCTTCATAGTGTTCATCCCATTTGAAGGTAACCCCTTTATGTAGTAGCTTAGTGAAGGGTTGTACCCGATCTACAAGTTGGGACATGAATCTCCTGATAGACTAGAGTCTCTCTTGTAGCATCCTTATTTGACTGATGTTACGTGGAGAAGCCATCTCTAGAATAGCCTTTACCTTTGCAGGATCCACCTCGATTCCCTTGGTGGATACTATAAATCCTAGGAGTTTCCCTGATTGGACCCCAAAGGCACATTTCTTCAGATTGAGCCTAAGTTGGAACTGTTCCATTTGATCCAATATCTTTCTCAGGTCAACAATGTGAGTACTTCTCTCTTTGGATTTAGCCAATGTGTCATCTACATAGTCCTCCATATTTTTGTGCATCATGTCATGGAATATTGTTGTCATAGCTCTTTGATATGTTGCATCGGCATTCTTTAACCCAAAAGGCATGACATTCTAGCAAAAGGTGCCCCATGCACATGTGAATGCAGTTTTCTCTTGATCCTCAGGGGTGATCTTGATATGATTATAGCCTGAGAATCCATCCATTACTGAATACATCTGAAAGCCTGCTGTAAGATCTATGATCATGTCAATGTTTGGTAGAGGGAATTCATCCTTTGGACATGCTTTGTTTAGGTCTCTGAAGTCCGTATAGATCATGATAGATTTATTAGATTTAGAAATGGGGACCACATTGGAGATCCACCCTACATAGGAAATGACTTGAATAAATCCAGCTTTCAACAACTTTTCTAGTTCTGCTTTCACCAATAATGCAACATGAGGATGCATTTTTCTAAGTTTTTGTTTTATGGGCTTGATCCCAGGAGCTACAGACAAGTGGTGCATGATGAGATTAGGATCTACCCCTGGAATATCAGTGTAAGATCATGCAAAGTTAATCTTCTTCTCCTTTAGGAACTCTGTGAATTGTACTTTCTCTTCTTTTGATAAAGATTGTGCCAGATGAACTATTTGAGGATTTTCAACAGTGCCCAAGTTTACTGGCTGTGTTGGTTCAATCAATACCAAAGATCTTTCCTGAAAGTGTTCAGGGAGGATATCAAGAGTCTCATCCTTTGGCACCTCAGAGAGGTTTTCACCAGTGGATATGTCTTTTTTCTTTACTATTTTGGGATCTTCTACTTCCACAGAGTGGTTTTCACCATCAGTCCACTTTTTCTTTTTATTTTTCAGTTTGTGACTAAGAAACTTGATATCCTCCTATGACATGTTCTCGCTCCTTGCATTGGTGGAAGAAGGATAAGGTTCACAAGCATTGAGATAATAAGCTAGGGAGTGGTCATTGGAAAAGTCCAGGATAGGAGTAGGATTTGTTTTGGTCCAATCAATTAGGTCAGGATGTATCAATGTTAGTGAGTCAGATTTAGAGAAGGACATCATTGTGTTAGCATCAAGACCATTAACTGACATGACGCGGTCTGTTAAGTTAATTTCTTTGATATTTAGATCAATAAGAGTAAGATCATCGTTAAAAGGGTCATTGTCAGTCATATGTGGATTGAACTCTAGCGACTTGTTAGTAGAGATCTCATCATCATCTCTTTGTAAATGAAGGTTTCTTACTTGTGGCCTATGAAATTCTTCCAGACTTACGTATTCACCTGTGTCTTCATCAATGATCGGGGGAAGGAACTCTTCTTCTACTTCAGGAGGATCAGTATCATTAAGAGGAGTGTCAGATTGTTTGCTAGGAGCTCTAGGAGCCGCAAACATGTGAATTGCATATATTCTAATATCTTCAGAGGCAATAGATAGTCGATCCCATTCATAGTCATGAGAGTCTGTGACATCATCATCAGATCCATTTAAGTATTTAGCAATGGTTATTTGATGTACTTGATTAGCTTCTTGTAGATCAAAGTGGGGTAGATCGAGGACATGTGAAGTTGTGACCAATTGCCCCCAGTTAGGATGTAAATTCTGTGGCTGGGGTATCTCTTGAGTGATTGTTGCTATGGTGTCTCCTACCTCTTGATTGGGAGGTTGTGCTAGCAAAGGAGTATAAAGATCCTGTGGTACCTCAAAGCTGGGTACATAGTTTTCTCCTTGATATTTAGTATTCTCTATACCAATATGTAGTAATTGTTCATAAGGCCATGGTTCTAGTACTATCTCATCTATTTTATCGCTCCCTGTCTCAGAAGGTGGACTCTCTTTGGAAGCAGGTTTATCAATTTTAGTATTAAAACCCAGTCCTATTTTATCTCTAGTGTTTTGGAACTCCATGGGTATAGGTTCAATGATCCCTCATCCTATGTCATTTAGAGGTCCCTTTCCTTTGTATCCCATTTGTGTGAGGAAATCATATCCCTTTCCATACCTTTTGGGGGATATCTTCACATGTTTGACCTCAAATTCCACTAGTTCTCCTTTGTAAAGCCAGTCTAGGACTGCCTGTTCTTCTGTGTTAGCTGAAGAAGGTGTGGATGCCTTTACCATGCCAGTTGCTTTGTATACTTCTAGCTCCTTGGATGCTATAGGTGTGAATTTCAAGGAAGGTTTTCCATAGGATCTTAGTGACACTGGAAGTTTTGTCAGTGAGGGAGTCAGGTCCAACTTGTACTCTCCCATACCTGTTTCTTCAAGTTTCAAGGTTTTGCTAAAACTCTTCATAACCATGTCCTTGGTAGTTTTAGGAGCATTTGCATCTATAGCCTCTGTGTTGTGTGGGATCATGCTACCTACTTTGATGTTGTTGCAAGTGTAGTTAGCATCTACAGGAATCGTCACTTCTACCCCATTATGAAGGAATTTTATGCATTGGTGATAAGTGGACGGTACAACTTGCATCTCATGAATCCATGGTCTGCCTAGTAGAATATTGTAGGCCAATGGTAAATCTAGAAATTGACATATGATGTTCCTCTCAATTGGTCTGACTCTGATAGGTAGAGCAATAAGACCTCTGAAAGATCTTTCTTCCTCATCATAAGCTTTGATGGTTATCTTGTTTTGAGTGTCAATTTTTTGTTCTGAGAGACCTAGTCTCCTGATTAGATCCAGTGTACAGATATTCAATCCTACACCTCCATCTATCAATACACATCTAACATGGGATTTATGAATAAGAACTTTGATATGGAGGGGTTGATTATGTGGATGTGTCAATGACTTATCATCCTCTTCAAAAAAGGAGAGGTAGTGTGGTGCTGAGATGTGATTGACCATCGCTTGAAATTTGTCTATATCAATATCTTTTGGAACATTAGCAGTGTGTAGGGCTTGTTCTAGGATTTCCCTGTGTATCGTGGATATCTTGAGCAACTCAAAAATAGAAATTTTGGTAGAGGTTCGTTGCAATTGGTCTACCAAGTCATATTTTGCTCCGGGGATAGTGACCATGTGTCTTGCTGCTGGTTTAGGAATAGTGACAAATAGAACCTTGGATGTTGACGTTGATGTTAGTTTTGGAGGTCCTTTGATTATAACCTATGCTTGGCTCCATGTTACAACATTTGAGTGGGATGAGACACCTTTAATTGTGATCACATTGATGGATTCAGTTTTAATGTTAAGCATATTAATCACATTATCATTTTTAGAATAGGTTTAGTTTACTTCATTACCCTTCCCTCTGGATGTTTCTCCTTGGTTGTAATTAGGAAAGGGTTTGTTGAATGTTGTATGATCCTCATTGGTAGTATGTCCATCTACTTTGATCTTACCTCCTTTGATGAGGTCTTGGATGACATGTTTAAGTTTGAGACAATTATTAGTCTTGTGGCCTTTTTTTTTGTGGAAGACACAATAGGAGTTATCATCCCACCACCTAGGTTTGACCATTGGTTCCCATGGTTTAGAATCGGGAATTGTAAGAACTTTATTATCCACCAATGTTTTCAAAATGGTCTCAAGAGTCTCCCCAAAGGAGTGAATGTTCTTTGGGGTTTTTAAGTCCATGTTCGTTCCTTGTTGTTATCATTGTTCGCTTTGGGAATGAGAGGTGTTACCTTAGCATCTTTGCTTGCTTGCATGCCATTAGTTAGATTGAATGCCTTGGGTTTAGGATTAATGATAGAGGTGTCAACCACTCCATCATTAAAAACATTCTTGTTTTGTTTCCACCATTTAGGCTTGGAGTTGGAGTTGTTGGTTTTGTTTTCATTTTGAAGGGTGATCTCCCCACTTTTGACCATGACTTCCTCAATACAGAGGGAATTTTTAATCATTCTATTGAAGCTGGGAGAGTCTTTCATTTGTAGCGCATAGCTTAATTCAGGTACTAGATTATTAATGAAGATTTACATCTTCTCCATTTCGGGAATGACCCTTGAATATCATACAAAAATCTTCCTCCATCTTTGTAGGAAGTGTGTGAATGATTCTCCAGTTTTTTGTTTGGTGTTACATAGGTCCATCACAGTTACATCATGTTGGGTGTTGTAGGAGTAATGTTGAATGAATCATTAGATCAACTCCTCAAATGTTTTGACCTTAGGGTTCAATTTTGAGAACCACTCCATGGCATTACCTCCTAGACTCCCTAGATACACTCACATGAGGTATGTAGGTTTGTGCATGTACTCGATGCTGAGAGCACAAAATTCTCATACATGATCGTGGGGGTCAGTTTCTCCCGTGTACTTATCATACTTTGGCCTTGCCACGTTGGGAGGAAATGGGACCATAGTGATACTCTTGTCAAAAGGAAACGGACAAATGGTGTCCAAAGAGTATTGTGCTTTGGGTTTATCTTTCTCTTGTTTGAGATTTGTGAGCTCCGTTTGCATTAGATTGAGTTGTTTGGTGAGAATATATATCGGGTTTGGTACATCCTTTTCCTTGAGATTTTCTACATTATAATGCTTGGGTAACTTGACACCTGTGGATGCTAGATGGAGGAATTATTTTTCTTTATCGTCACTAATTATCCATTCCAATATCTTGTGGATCCGTTTACTTTGTTTGAATTTTTCATATTTGTCTTCAGCGATCTCCTCTTCACTGTCTGATCCAAATGGATTATGTTCAAACTTGGGTCTTTCTTCCTCTTCCATGCCTTCAAATTTTTCATGTTTGCCATAATTATAACCCTCAAAAGCTTTACTCCATTCGTTAGTGTTGCTATCGATTTGAGGGGAATCTAGATCAAGAAGGGAACTGCGAGATGTTTCTCCTTGAAAGTGTGGTGTTTTAGGAGACACTTTCAATCCTTTAGTTGTGTACTGGTTGTGTCTTGTGTTAACCATGAAGTTTGTTTCTCAACTTTGCTAACGTTTTCCAATAGTGCAAGTAAGGATTTTAGATCATTCAAGTGGGTGTGTCTAGGTAAAAGTAACTGTTTGTTTTTGGTGGATGTAAATGATTCCAGCGTCATAGGGTTAGAATGCCCTGATAGTGAGCTGGGAACCAAGTTGTTGGTAGAAAAGTGGGTAGACCACATGTATTGAACTGATCATGAAAGACTGACTAAGCATGCAAGGTGGATATTTTGAAAGTGTTTTGAAAATACTATAGGGAAACCAGAAGAGACAACAGGAACCAACTAAAGAGAAAAAAGGGTATCCTAATCAACTAAGACTTCCTAAGAAAAAATTCTACAAATACCCACTGTCCTGGATGCGAGCTCCCAGATGTGATCCTCTGATGGTACCAGATGTGATCCTAGAATTTGGATGCGACTTCTTGTTGACCAAATGCGTTCCTAAATACCAAATGCGATCCTAAACACTGCATGCGACTTGGGAAATATAGGATGCGATCTTACGATGTCTTTGTCAGTTTTGGTCAATTCTGAAAAGTTCATTTTTGAAGTGCATGAAGTTGCTTGTTTCCAGATTATGTTAAGAGGTGTCATAAGGTGTGAAAAACACTTGTACTCCAGGGTTTGAGATTTGTTGATTTTTTTGAGGAGCTTATTTTTTTAATGATCTTTTGAACATGTTAAATAGTTTTGCATTGTTAAGAGGGTGAAACAAACACTCATCTTTTCTTATTTTCTAGGTGGAAGATGAAAATCTTTGCTCGTTGACTCAGGTACACACTCAAATGATAATCAGAATATAGCCATCACCAAGCACGTAATGGCTCCAGTCATGATGATGTATTAGCCGAATCCAAATGCAAGTGAGGGCACAATATGACGAGTGTCTTGGGGCAATTAATTTTTGCCTTGCACAAAGATTATCACCCTTTCGGGGATGAATCGAGAATTCTTTCAGTTGAAGTTGTTGTAGATTATTATGCAATCTATTTGAAACCTCCCCTCATAGAATTGGATAAGGAAAAATTTAGGCGTATAGCCCTATGAGTACCTGAATATATGTAGTCTCACAAGCAAGATACAAGCGGCTCCACTCTACATATACCCAGATATGTTCAAGGAATGATGTCAAATTCCAAGAATAAAACTAGTTTTGTCTTCCGAGGCTTTAGCCTATGAGGAAGAAACTATTTATAGTGAGTTGAAAGGGTTGGCATACAACCTGTCCTCACTTGGGTCATTTCTGGGAGATTTTTTTCTCAACCGGCAGGCCCTCTACTGTTTAAATGTATGTAACCAAGATTGGCGAGCTTTGGATGTCTAGATTTCTGATTCTTCTGAAGAAGAAGAGCATACTCTCCTAATCTAAACCATTTTCTCCCAAAACACGTAAAGCAAAGTTCATTCCTTCAAGCTATGTTGAGCTTGATTTAGTTGTTCCTATTTTAAAGAAAATAGGATGCTTGAAAAGGAAAGTTTGCCTTGTTCAATTAACCACAAAATTTAGTGAGTTGCTTGTTTAATTTCTAATTCAAAAGAAATTATATGATTGAACTTGTTCTTTAATCCCACATATTGAGTGCTTTATTTTGTTCATTTACTGTTTCCAAAAAAATAATTAGGTGATGTGTTTGCTTGTTCATTTACCCCAAATTCCATTCAATCCATAAACTGATGTATGAGTTTCTGATTTTCCTTAAAAGGAAAAGAGCATAATCCTCTAGTCAGTTTAGTGATAAATTAGAATATGTACTTTAAGTTTGAAAGCAAGGAAATAAAGGTCAAGATGGGGGGTTGGTCACTTGTAAAATTGAGTTAGTATGTGTTTAGTTCAACTCCCACAAAAATCTCCAAAAACAACCTGCAAACACTTGTTAAGTTGCAAAAATACCAAAATCACAACTTGTCAAAATGTTAGGATTAGGCAAACAAAATGTACAAGCTTTCTAACTAGATGCGAGCCTAAATTTTACTGAATGCGATGAAGTATAATGTATGTGAGCTTCCTTACCAAATGAGATACCATGCTTACCAGATGCGAGCCAAAATTGAAAATGATCTGGGAAATCCTGGATGCGAGCCTAGTTTTCTGCAGTGCGATGGCGTATCCCGGATGTGATCCTGAAAGGTTAAAAATGATCATGTGTCGGAATTCTAGACATGCATCTCAGCAAAAAAATGTTAGAAAATGAGGCCAAGTTGGAAATCGAGCCCTACGGTGGGTGCCAGAAATGTGTGTGTATATTATGTAACTAATAAGAGAGACACAACACATCAATAAGTCATTGCATTAGCTCAAAAAGGTTAGATAAGCATACAAAACCAACTAATATCGACCTATTGCCTTCTAACTAAGAAGAGTGTGATTAGTAACATAGTAGCCCTCATATTATGCTACAATCAGTGACATATACGACCTAGCATGAAGGATTTTAGTTTAAAAAAAAGCTAAAAGATGAGAAAACATGCATTCTAGCTCTAAGAATGGAAATAAGAACAATGTGGAAGCATGAAATAAGAAGTGAAATATGTGTCTAAGATTAATCTAACAGCATAACATTGCATTTAGGATATGAGTTGAAGGCCCATTTGCTCTCAAAAATGGCTTCTATTTATAGAAGAATGAGAGAGAGAGAGAGAGAGAGAGAGAGGAGAGACAAGGCTCATTTATGAGTTAAGGGACTCATTAATGGAGGAGTAAGAACCATTAATGCCTTGGGTATTAATAAGGCATGGAGGAGACATAGGATTAAGGCATCTTCATTAATAGGGCATAAATGAAAGCCTTAAAGAAGCAAGGGAAGGGTGTAAGAGGGTGGATTGAGAAGGTGGACTTGAGAAAGTCATGCTTGAGAAAGTGGACTTTCTCAAGTGGATTGAGTTGTTAATCATTCCTCAATGGAATGTGACAACATTAGGAGGTGGGTTAGGATAGAATTAGGATTAAGATTAGATTAGCAAGGGTGAATGGGTTGAGAAGGGTTAGAACCCAGGGTAGAAGTGATTGAGATAGGTTAGGTTGGGGTTTAAGGGAATATTAATTAAATGAATTAAACTTATTTAATTCATTCAAAAATATAGGAATTAATTATTTAAAGAACTTAATTGCTTTTTAATAATTAGGGGACTATAGCCATTTTAATTAAATTAAGTAGGCTAGGGGAATGGGTTAATTGCAAGTGGGTAATTGATTTAGGGATTTATTTAATTTCTTTATAATTAAATACTATAGCCATGTTTGATTTTGATTCATTTTAATTGGTTTGAACTGATTTGAATTGTATGGCTATAATAGTTAATATAATTCAGTGATAAAAATCACCTAGGACATTAAATTGATTCGAAGAATTATGCCAAGCAGTAATAGAGTCGTTTGGACATAATCAAGGGTATGATCACACTTAGGAAAAATAGGGTCCATAGTTGGAACAAACCAAATTCAAGTGGTTACAAGTTTCAGTCATTAAGGAAAGTAACAAAAGCAAAAAAAAAGTAGATATCAGACAAAGAAATCAAGCAAACAGTGCTAAAAAATTGATTGCGGTAATAAAACCATACAACTGCAGTACTTTTAGGTGATTACAGAACACAAAAAGAAAGTGTGGCATACAAACTTCAATTGCGGCATGCAACATAGTCAAGTGCGATACACTTATCAATTGCGGTTTCTAACCAGCAATTGCGGCAAAATCGCAATCGATTGCGGCACACAATGCAAATTCTCAAAAAAGTATATTTTTTTTAAAGGAATAAATGAAGGCATTAATGACACATAAAGCGATAAAACTCACCGGACGTCTTGAACCAGCTGGTCTGTGGTATGTCTGGACTCGGTCAGATATGTGAGTCACGCTAGGAAGACTTGTCATCGCAACAATACAGGGGAAAAGAAGACAGAAACTGAAAGCAGACTCACCAAAAATTTCAGAGCTCCAAGATCGCAATGTGACAAATGAATGGCTCTCTTGGCTACTTATAGGGGTTCCAAAAAACCCTAATTTCACTAGGAGCTGCGAAATTTCTTCCCGGTCCCCAGAAACTTTGACGGTCAATAACAGGGGCATTTTTAAGCATTTTTCAAATCCGTTAGCTACCCAGTTTCAGAAATTGCAGTTTCAACAAATCAACGCTCATGTCATGACTTTTCACTCAAATTTGTTGAGGGGGCATAAATACACCTACTACTACCGGGGCAAGCTGGGACAAAATCAAAGAATTCTTTGACACACTACGACAAGTCACATCGCATCAAAGAGGGGCAAATGTAGACAACCAAAAATGGACAGGCTTGCGACTTTACATTAAAAACACTAATTTTCATCTATTAATTAATGATTTTTTAATCATTAACTAATCATCCATTTTCTTCTAAATTTATTCCCCAAATCATCTAATCAAATTCACAAAATTAATTTTATTTAATTAATTATTCTTAAATGATTAATTACCATTAATTAATTAATTAATTAAATTCAATTTCCTATAGTTTAAATTCAAATATTTAAACTTACTAATTAAATTTTTCCAATTAAGTTAATTTCAGTTAAATTAATTTAATTTCATTCAATAAAGCAATTCTTAATAAAAAAGAATTCAATTATCTCACATGTTGAAAATATTAATTAAATAAATGAATTAAATATTCATTTATCTTCAAAGAGATAACTCCA
>MU224027.1:2580986-2596156 GCA_018584345.1 Thuja plicata | reverse complement strand
CAAAAGTATGGATTCTCCTTGATTGAATACACTTTCAATAAAGAAAGAAAGTCTCTCTAGTGCTCTAACTAATCCTAAGGAAGACTCCAACATATTAGAACTCAGTGAACCACCAATGGTTGTCAAATATTTGCACTCAATTGGACTCATTAAACCACCTATTGGACCTAGAAGTGATCAAAGGTAGGAGAATTAAGAAACCCTTGGATTAAGGGTTTAAAAGTGCTAAATTTTGGGATTTTGGGGTTCTCGGTGGACTGAGCCCTATTCCTTTGAGGTTTGTTCATTTTTAGACATTATTAAAGACTGATGAAGGTTTGGAGTCTTTGGAGTGCAAGGAATCTATGGTTTCTTTATTATTTGTGGTCTTTTAAGCACTTCTAAAGCCATAGTGTGTATGCAGTCACACCTGGTCTAAAAGAGTCCATAGAAAGCCGACTGTAGAAAGTCTACTGCCCTAGTTTTATGCCAAAAATGGTCTATAGATGACTGTCACATGATTTCTTTTGTATTTATCCACCAAATGATCTCAGACCGATCACAATTGAAAGATATCACTCCAGGTATAATTCCTATGGATTTATCTTTGACATTCCAATCCACACGAAGTCGGCAGAAAATAAATACCAGTAACAAAAATGTTAAAAATGTGCCAACAAATACCAAATACATGATGCCCTAGCACATTGCTCATGGGCCCTAAGTAGGTAACCAATAAAATAATGCCAAACAAATGCAAAGTAAGGAAATCCTTATAGGCGGTCCTCCTTTTACACCAAATCATAGTGGCAACAGCTCGCAAGTAGGTGGTCCTCCTTTTACTCTCACCAAATAAAACTTCAAACAATCGTAGGCTCCAGTTCCTTCGCGCTCCCAACTTAAAACCAAACAATGAAATGAGATGCGAAATCTTTTTTAGGCTCCAGCTCCTTCGCGCTCCCAACTTAAAACCAAACAATGAAATGAGATGCTAAATCTTTTTTCTATTTAAAGTTATGCCCGTGTTCATCAAAATTTTGACCTACATGGTATTGGTCAAAATTTCAACTAACACGGGCATGGATTAAAAAAGAAGAAGTTTTCCTTCTATAATCCGACCAACCTAAATATTTTTAATTGATGGTCGAAATGTTTGGTAGAAAAATGAGGTCAAATGTAGTAGTGATCTTGAATCTATGGATTGATATCTCCCATGAGAAGTGTCAACCTTCAACCTCATAGACTCCATAATTTTGACTAGCATTACTATATTTATTGCCTCTGAGTCTATCTTACTATTCTTTATCATTTTTCCATTAATTATCATGGTCAGAAAGAAAGGGTCCACACTGCCCAAACAAACATTCACAGAATGATCTAAATGCATTTGAGGAATTTGAGACACTCATCCCTCAGTATCTTTTTATTTCTTTTCCTTTTTACTATCCCTGTACTTTGTTATCTTATCCTCATCTAATTATTCAATTTCAACTGAGTATGCATCCTTAAACCATACTAGAGTTTTTTTCTTTATGTTCCTCTATCCCCATCATTTCAAGAAAAAGGTACTTTACTATAATTTGGGAAATTAACTATAGCATATCTATTGGAAATAATAGGTACTAAGAGGGGGTGAATTAGTACAGATAGATTGTTAACTAATTCAACCATTGAACTAAATAGTTGTTGAAATGCTTTCCAAACCTATAAAGCAAGTAAATGATGCAAATATATAAAAGATAGTAATATCAAACATCCACAAATTCGTCACATATAACACTAATATTTTCATGTGAAAACCCTTGTAAGAGGGAAAAATCATGGTGGGTATGACACCCACAATCCCAAAACTATAGTATATGAGTTTGCCCTGTTAGGAGCTATAAATACCCTTTATGAGGGTTCACTTGGTTAGGAGTGAGTAGTACACTGTTAGGAGTACAATAAGATCAATTATGATCTACCTTGCTAGGGGATTTTAAACCTCAATAAAGAAGTTAGCCTGTTAGAGGATTTACAAAAAGAACTTGTTAGAGTTCACCCGGTTAAGGGATTTTTCTTGCTGCAACTATTAGGGAACAACAAGATTAGTGATCTAGATGTAGCACTAATTTCTTATCAGATGCTATAAGTTCTTTATACTCTTTAATTTCTCTATCATCTCTGATTGCAACCTCAAGTTGGAATCACAAAACCCTAATCACCCTAAACAACTCTTGCAACTTCTCTCAACAATAGCAACTACAACTTTTCAATATGAGAAGTTCCATATATAAAGAACTTTCATCGACATAAAAATGATCTTCAAATTGGTTTTCTGAGACAACACCATGTGTCAAATTGATAATCTCAATGAAATAAATGATTTATCATGAACGTGTTAGGTCTAGATAAGATCATCAAGTTTATATCTCGAAGGTAGTCAAACACGTTTTGACTTCTCCATTGCAACACTTCAAATCTGTCTTAAATGTTTGTATTGATCTCATAAATACCAAATACATTGGATGTATAAAATTTATTCCATCTCATCATATCATTATAAATGATCGCACATACTTTACCACTCACTGATTTGTGATCTACCTACCGGTTGATCAAGAACATAGGAGTTCTACCTGTCTTAATGTTTGTGACACTAAAAACTCTATCACTGCTCAACCAAATGAGTTTTGGTTGGAATCACACTACAATATGAACTGTTTGAAGTTATATCTATGACCACTCCTCAAAATTCCATTTGTACCATGATCACCACCAAAGTTATGTTTGTACAGTCTACCAATCTTCCAGACTTAACTAATTTTTAGAATTACCTTCTTACCAATTGTATCTTCACTTCACTTGTAGAATATTATGATTATACTCACTTAGTTTCATTTTACTCACTTAGTTTACATCAATGACAACCAAATAATCAATCTCCCAACATAGTACCAACAATCTCCCCCTTTGGCATTGATGGAAAACATATGTTAACTTCTTATAATCATGCAATCATAATATCAACTTATGATTCCCTATACACATACTCTCCATATACACATATATTCCCCCATACATATACTTAAATTAAACATATACTCCCCCTTTGACAACAATTAAAAAGGTACAGATACTATGATATATGTATACAAAATCTTACTTCCATCCTATCAAAGATTACCTTGAAGTGAATCTTTGTTGAATTTAAGGATGTTTCCCATACCTTATGCAAGTAACCCATAGCAATGATTTTCTCAATCAAACTAGATGCAAGGTCTTCCATGCTATCTAGAGTTATCATGTTGGGTAAGGCAATTATGGCTTCTTCCTTCTTCACATTTTGTTGCATCAACTCTACTATAGGGTATAAGGTTGATTGAAGTTTCGGTAGAGTAATCATTCTCTTCTCTTGCTCACTTTGAATCTATTTAATATTGTTGAAATTTTTCTTGAACTAACTACTGTAAGTAGTGAATGAACTTGATAATGGATCAAGATGACCGCTTAAGTTCTCCAATTCCTTATATGCTTCTTCTCTACTTTATTCCAAATCTTGAACAAAATTAGAATACCTTGATACTTTGTCAACCAATTGACCTGCTTCACTCAATGTAGTATTAACTTCCTTTATAAAATATGACAATTTGGTCCTATCTATGGTAATCTTCTCCATCATCTTACCTATCATGTTCTTTTCTAAGTTCTCTGCATTTTTCACTACAGATGACTGCAAATCTGGACCTTGATCTAGAATTTCCTTAATAAGAGTATCCACCTAATCAATAGGTGTACCATCTTCATCATATTTAACCTCAGGAACTAAATCAGCTAGAATGTCTCTAGCTTTCCTTAATACTTGTGTCTTCTTCTTCTTCTTTGATCTCACCTTGTTTCTTACAGCCTGTGTCTTTAATTGTTCTAAAAGTTTCATCAATTCCTTAGGTTTCAGTTTGGATATATTGACTGGTGTGATTGGTAATTCTTCTTCATCAATTTTATCTTCTTCCTCTTCTGTAGTAGTCATCGGTTTATGTCTCTTATTTGCACTTGTTACTTCAAGACTTAATTTCCTCGTAGTCTTAAGCTCTTCTTCAATCTTTTTTTGAGTTCATGCTTACTTTCTACATCTTTCTCCTCTTCCTTCTCAGAAATAATCTCCCCTATATGTGTCATAGGAAATGGTGAGGATGAATCCTCTTTTCTTGTTATGTCTACAATTTCAATCTCATTACCACCGATTTTTAATAGACTGATATTTTGTGTTTCAATGTCCTTCACCAAGTTAGGAACATCAAGAACAATATTCCCAATTAACTCATCTATAGGAAATGTGTCATTTCCCTGTATTGGTTCATTTAATTTTGCATGAAATTGTTCATCTTGGGATGCTACCTCCTTTATCTGTAGTAGCTCTTTCCATGTCTCAATAGTTTCATCATGTAAACCATGTGTGTCATCAATTAGAAGTCTAGCTTCTCTGCTCTTAATTTTGAATTTATGCTTGTCAGAAGTAATCATTATCTTAGTATCTTCAACACACAACTCAGGTTGCACTTGAATAAGTGCTCACTCCATAATATCTTTATCTAATTGTAATGTAGTGCTCCATCTAGTATAAATTAACTGATATAACTCATTAGGGATGCAAGAATTTATTTCTAAAGGCGTTCTACAAAATTTGTGAAAATGATACAAAATTTCATCTTCTATCTTCTTCTTATCTTCATCAGTCCTAAAGGTGTATCTTATGCCAACATTAGAAAGTATACCATTGTCTACAATACCTTTTACAATACCATATTCAATATAAGGGGATTTCTTTGTTACACCACTCTTCTTCAGTTCAAAGGCATCATTATCTGATTCTTTCCCTGCTTCATCAGTTCCCTTCTGATCATCCTTTACCTTAGTGGATTTTCACTTCTTTTAGGTTTTATTTGGGGTAGAAATTTGTTGTCTTTTCTTCCTTGATGATTCCCTTTCAGACTCAACTTCACTAGAAGTTGAGTTTCTCTGTTTTCTCTTAGCTTCAGTTATGGTTGCAACAGTGCGAGATGTTCCAACATCACTACTTCCAAACTTCTGCTCTAGGTTAGATACCATTCTTCTTGTTTTTCTTTCAATGACCAATTTCTTCAATTCCTTTAGAATTTTGGAAACAACTTTATCATGAGTTCCAAATCTTTGTGCTTATTTGTCTAAGGGTTTTGAAAACAACTCATCAAATTGAAAAGTTACTAAATCACCTTCAACTTCATAACCTATAGGAAGAATCCAACATGTCCTAGGTTCCACAGCTTACACAATACATGAATAAGTGTCTACAATAAAATAAATATCATTCTTGTACTTCTCTAAAATGCTAGTTGAAATCCTTTCTCATTTGTGCATTTTAGATTGGAAATCCTTGAAATAACACCACATTACCTTATTGAATTTATTCTTGAATTCCTTTATGAACTCACTTATTTTCATAACTACCCTTTTGTCCTTTAACCAAGTAACATTTCCTTTACTGGGGAAGAATTTTTGAACATAGAAAAATGTACATACCAATAGAGCTTCATAATTAAATGATTGTCTCTTGTCTATCTTTATCCTTCCTATGTTTGTCAATAATTGGCTTATGATCATCTCGCATTGATCATATTTTGAATCATCCTTCACAATTTGATAGGTAGTGTGAAAAGTACCACTAGGCACACTGTTAACTCGATTGGACTGGTAAACTCTGTATCAGGTATCACCATAGATGTGAAATGAACTTCCTTATCTGCAATATGATCGATTGTCATTGCTCTTCCATCTAGTTTGGATTTGGTTAGTTCAGTGACTAGATGAGTAGCCACCGTTCTTAATGTACATTCCAAACCTCATGCTCAAAATCTTGTAACCCTCTGATTCAATGTCTTTGAAATCTTGTGTTGTCTATCTAGTCATATGAATTGATCATGCACTATAATTATCACATAAAAAAACTAATCAGGATGGAATTCAGTAGGAATGTCAACAACATAAGTCAAACCCTTCTCCTACAGATGTTTGTGCTTGAATTTCAACATTTCATTGATGCACACATAGTTTTATTCTTTCTTGATTGCTTCAGCTCCTAATTCTTCAATTCTACAATGGATATAAGACCAAACATCTTCAATCAACATCACACCATGAGGGATAGTGGATAGGACACCCAAACTATCAATCTGGTTCACTTTTCTTGGATGTAGTTTGAATATGGGTCAAGGGTCCTCAGAGATGTTCACCAAAACTAGTGTATCAACATTCTCTACCATTACAACCAACTACAAAAGCACACAATTATAACCACAGATTGAAATGATAGCTTGCAATACACAGGTTAGAGTTTCACAAAAACTCGATATGAAATTAACTAAAGATCTCAATCACAAAAAGTAATTCTCAACCGAAAGTAAAAAGTGTGAAAAGAAGTTACTTGTCCCTCTATATAGCATTAGAGAAATAGACATTGCATACATCAATGATAATAATAGTGTGATATCACCTGTTAACATGTATCCATCGGTTGGTACTCAACCAATAGTAATAACCTCTATCAAATAAATATTGACCTTGAAATCTCAGTGCGGTCTACACATAATCTCAAAAAAAAATCATAGAAAGTTACACCATAATGTGCATATATATCTTTACCGCTCTTGATTCAAGGGGATCGATAATGGATTTGTCTTTAAGTGCTCCCCTAAGAAAATAATATGCTTAGTTTACCGATGGAACCTCCACACTTTCTAAACTTGTGGAGTTCTCAATCAACTCAAAGGAATTTAGTTCACCTTTATTTACCCATGTCTTCTTCATATCACCGCTAACTTCATCAACATTAGCAATCTGATTTCCTTTTCCATCTTCTGACTGATGAGGAGACTGGTTTCTAAACTGACAATCTTTAGCTAGACGACCTATCTATGATATACAAAATATGTCATACATGTTGACTTCCAAGGACCAACATTACCTCTCATAGCTTTCATTCTGCACTTTATTGCTAGGTGTCCATATTTACCACATACAAAACATGTAGTGTTGAATTGTCTTTCCCTTCTACCAATATTCATTGATGTAATAATTGACCTAGGTGCATATTATCTTGTCCTAAAATTTTCATCTTTGTGTCCATATTTGTTGCATGAAAAATAGTATCCATCAAAGTTATCACCACTGGATCTACTGTTAGATCTACACTCATATGCAACATGAGCATACTTCTAACAATTTTAACAATAACATTTAAAAGAGTAAGTCTATTTACCAGTTTGCTTCTACACATATTTTTCGTATGACCAAGATTTCTAGTTATAGCAAGTAGGTTTGTTAGGTTTCTTACCTGATTTGATTAGATCTACCTTATGATATTTTTGTGCCTCCTTAGTTTCATCTTTAGAGGACTCTCCAATTTCAAATGTTCTTTCTCCTGAATAACCTAGACCGATTGTATAGTTGTGTCTACTTTGTCTCTTTAGTTGTTCATCAAGCTTTTGTGAGCTTTCATTGTATTTATTTAGTTTTTCATTTACCTCTTTCTCACTTTTCAGTTCTTTCCTCAATGGTTCATTCATCTCCCTAATTCTTTCAGTCTTAGCTAATACTTGAAGATTCTCTATAGCAGTATCCTCCATTTGATTGTAATATAGGGTAAATTCATATCTTAGTTTGAAAATATCTTCAATTTTTTCTTTTAGGGGATCATCAACAATTTTATTGGCAGCTTCTGCACTCCTTTTTTCTTCCAGATCTTCACACATCCTGACAGATTGACTTCCAAGCTCTCTTTTCAGATTGGCCAAATTTTATTTAAGCTTCTTTTACTTTTCCAATAGATTCACTACTTCTTCTTGAGATTCTTTAGATGTACTTCCTTTAGACAGTTGTTCTATGTAGTCTTGACTTTCACTCAATTGATCAACAAGTTATCTCCTCTTTGCAAGAGAGTGTCTTGAATTTTCCTTTATCTCCTTGATCATGTTTTTTCATTCTAAAGTTTCATCTCATACCTATACTCCTCCATGATAGTGGATCTTTTCCCAAGTTTTTAGTCTTATCACCAAGACAACCAAAGCTCTGATACCAATGTTGGAAATAATAGGTATTGAGAGGGGGTGAATCAGTACAAATATATTGTTAACTAATTCAGCCACTGAACTAAATAGCTATTGAAATGCTTTCCAAACCTATAAAACAAACATATAAAATATAGTAATATCAAGCATCCAAAAATTCATCACACATAACACTGATATTTTCACGTGGAAACCCTTGTAAGAGGGAAAAAACCATGGTGGGGATGACACCCACAAGCCCAATATTGTAGTATATGAGTTTTCCCTATTAGGAGCTAAAAATACCCTTTCTAAGGGTTCACCCAGTTAGGAGTGACTAATACACTTTTAGCATTACAATAAGATTAGTTATCATCTACCTTGCTAGAGGATTTTAAACCTCAATAAAGAAGTTACCCTATTAAAGGAATTACAAAAATAACTTGTTAGGGTTCACCTGGTTAAGGGATTTTGCTTGCTGCAACTATTAGTGAACAACAAGATTAGTGATCTGGATGTAGCACTAATTGCTTGTCATATCCTATAATTTCTTTGTACTCTGTAAATTCTCTCTCCTCTCTGATCGCAACCTTAACTTGAAATCACAAAACCTCAATCACCCAAAAAAACTATTGCAACTTCTCTCAACAACAACGACTACAACTTTTCAATATGAGTAGTTCCTATATATAAACATCTTGAACTGACATAAAAATTATCTTCAAATTGATTTCCTGAGATAGCACCATGTGTCAAATTGATAATCACAATGAAAGAAATGATTTATCATGATCGCGTTAGGTCAAGATAAGATATGCAAGTTTATATCTCCAAGGTAATTACCATGAACAAATACTAGCATTTGGTAGACCCCTATACAAATCACTACAATCCTACGTCAGAGATTGTACAAAAAATTTCATGACTACATCCTCATGCTCCAACTTATAATCATTTAGCATATCAATGAAAGCTCTCAGATGTTTTTCACTAGTTATTGCATTATTCCCACTAAATTTTATGATCTTATCCCTCAACTCATTTGGAACTGCATTAGGTTGACTAAGGATTCCATCAAAAAACAACTTCCTATACCTATCCAATTAAATCAATCCCCTTTGAAATTGTGCTTTGCTATTTTTTCCAATAGTACCTATTCCCATATTTGATCCAGAAAATTGTCTAGTTGTACCTTGTGTTTGGTTCATACCTAGGCTTGTAGTCATTGTTCCTACTCCAAATTTTTTAAGCCCTATGGCTTGAGAACCTTGATGATTTTGAGAAGATGTGGTAGCAGTAGCAACATTTTATTGTATCATAGGAGTAGAGCTAGAAGTCAGGCCTACACCAATAGAAGGATTAGTTAATGTTGATTGCTTAAGGAAATCTATTTTTTGTTTCATTCCTGCTGAAGAAGGCTTGATCTCAATTCTTTCTAACTCCTTCTTGAGAGCTTCACCTTCTTTTTTTTCTTTTTCCAACTCGATATCAGTTTGGGACAAGGCTTGTGAAATATTACCTTGATCCTTTGGCCCATTAATCCTCAATCTAGTTAATTTTTGTTTTCCCTTATCTAAAATAGGCTTAGGGATCTCATTTGGAGTACTTGGTTGGGATTTCATTTGGATTTTTGGCTTTTAAATTCTAGGATAAATTTGGGATACAACTGGGCCTTCCTCTAAAGGTTTTGGATCTTTATAATTTATAACTTTTAAGGTAGCTAATTTTCTCAATATGCTATCCCTCTTAATAACCACATTTATGACTTCAGATCCCCTTTGTTTCTCTTTTTCTTTCTTAACTCCATTTGTTCTCAGAGTTCTCTTCTTAGAATATCAATATCGCTAAATACCACATCTAGATCTAGAAGAGTAATTTCAGATCTAGATGTCTCATCTAGATCTATCAAGTCCGCATCAAAATGTTCTTGAATAGGAACATAAGGGAAAGCTCTTGTGTGGTTCAGAGGATGAGGTACATCAATGATATTTTTACAACTTCTACTTCTACTTTGACCTCTTTTATTTTCAAAATACTAAACTTTTTTTATTCCCTTATTTGTAATTAAAGGTTCTTGTATTTCATTTTGAATGGGAGTTTGAAATAATGCTTCAAAAAATCCTAAGCTATCAGACTCAAAAGATTTTGAAGATGACACATTTTCCTAAGGGAAAAGATGAAAATATGTACTTTTATTTGCATTATTAGGCTTCCATGATGAGGTAGCACTACTAGAGTCAGCATCTCTTTTAACCCAACCTTTCTTTTGAACTTTAGGAAGCTCACCCTCTAATGTGACTTCATGATTTTGCTTCATAAATTCTCTATTTTTCTTCTTCTTACTCATGTTTGTGATTTATCCTTCAATCTGATTTGAAATATTTCAAGTACCTGCACACACTGGTACATATATCTTAGAGTTGTCACCCAATTTAGTTTGCATTTGAATTAATTCAAATCTTAGTAAAATTTATCAATATTGTTTTGTAACCTCACTCATTCTCCAAGGTAACACAAACTCACCGACCGTAATACCAAAAAAATATATAGAGCCTCTCAATAACATACCTATTGGCTCAACCTTCAAATCATAGATGACAATTTATAACTCTATGTAAATCTTGATGGACTGAATAACTGGCCTGAATTGTTAACAAGACAAGGAGAAAACTTGACTATGAATCCTGTCAACACAACAATTATAATATCATTCCCCAGTAGAGTCACAATTTTGTTGGTGAATAAGATGGGCTAACTTAAATGGGTTAAATGTTTTGAATATTAAAACACCAAAGATTTTAGGCCATGTTCAACAAGACTTTTGCATCTCCTTCCCCAGAAAATTTGTCATTTTGTTGGTTCCCAAAATGGTTTTATGCTATAAGAAGCTAACAATACACTCTTCAAAAAATTGTATAGAGAAGCCAACTCAAATTATTAAACTTCCTAAGAGGACTAAAAACTCCTTGTACAATTTTGGCTTTGCAAGACCAAGGTGGGTAAACCTAATTTCAGTGCAATAATACCTTTACTAAACACAACCCTGAAATTGATAATTAGATTATCCCATAAGAGGCTCAACAGTAACAAGAAAATACTAAGTAGGGGTTAATTACTTATTGATTCTCAATTGTTATGGAGCATGAGATATACACACCACAAATGAAACTAAAAATAAAATAAAAATTCATTAGAAGATGGTATAACTAGATACCCTGAACCAACAAAATAACAACTATGGCATATTTAGAGTAGTGCCTTATCTATTAGGCAATTCTCTCAATTCATAAATTTTTTTGTATGAATGAAAAAAATTGTGACTGATTCAAGACTTAGATTATTATTGCATTACAATAATATCCTTTAATGTAATCCAAAATTAGACTTCTTATAACAATCTTTATGCTGACCTTATGAACTCATGAATTAATTTTCAGCATTTTAATCAACCCTTGATCAAAGATTAGAATTAAAACATACACATATAAACAATATGCAGTGAATTGAATAAGAAATTTGAATTATTAAATTCACAACTCATAAAAACAACACATAGGAGAGTACCAAATATGGATTATATTCCATTGAATTCAGAATCATTGTCTTCATACTTTGATTTCCTCACTAAAATAATATTGAACGGGACTAAAACCTCAATACTAAAAAAATTAATTTCTATGTATATTGTTATACATGACTCATTACATCTGTTAAATTTTGACTGGGTTTGAAACAACTCGTAAGATTTCAAAACAAAATATCTCAGCCCCTTCCTAAGTGATCTTTAAAATCCTTTTATAGAACAAGGATTGCAACAAGCTAAGGATCACATAGGGAAAAAAAACTTAACTGCTCAACAAAAAATTCCTAGGAAGAGTGCCACCAGCTAACTAATTGAAGAAAGCTTACTGGAGCCGCAATATATTTGTGGCAATAGAGAACTTGAGATTTGATATGGGAATTATGGTTATGGATGTAGATTTAAAGCTCTTTCTCGTATATCCACTCTCTGTCCATCAACTTGAAATTAATGTTATGCAGGCACAATAGCTGAGATTACCCATGGAGGAAAACTGCCAAATCATCAAGCCGTAAATTTACAACCTTTTGAGAAATTTTTTAATAATTTGAAAAGATGTCAGCACAACTATACATTCTCCATTATTTCATAAAATTATTGGTTCAGATCCCACTTTCCATTTTTTAACTCAATTCAATTGTCTACATGGCATCAAGCACGACTTAGCATCATACAAATATGACTTATATTATATCTTGTGTCCTTGCGCCAAGCCATAACAGTTATTTCACATGGTTGCAACCTTTAAAAGAAATTGCATCATAAACATGTGAATTTGTGCCAACAAACATCTTTAACATCTTTGCAAGATCGCGACCTTTAAATGTTTAGGCAAAGTTAACCTACAACCTCGCGCTAACCATTGACCAACACACCTAAGACAAGTGGTAGCATCTCTCACCACCTTGACCAAAAATTAAAACCTTCTCAAACCTTTGTGACACCATGACAAAGATTTTCCTTCTTTGAATCTCCATGGTACACATGTCACAATCTCACACCATCGCATGGAAAGTTCAAGTCTTTATAAAACATTTTTGATCTTGCGGCGCTTTCATAAAAAAATAGTTAGCTTTGAATATTAGGACACGTGGCACCTTTGTGCTTATTCACACTTCAAAAACTTAACCCTTAGCAAGGCTTGCGAACCTACGATAGACCAATCTTAACCACTAACATGACATTATCGCATGGTCACAACCTCAAAAAGTTAACTGTTATTATCCATGTGATGTTGAAATAAGGTAAACTTAACTTTCATACTAACCTCGGTGCAAGGTCCCAACATAAAACATTAAATGGACTTCAACCCCACGACCTTGCGCCATGACTTTAACTTAACTGCCAGCGTGACATCTCAACTCTTTGCGTATGAAGAATATTTGACCAAATATGACTAGCAAACTAGTGGTGAAGAAAAATAAGAACTTTTGACCAAAGATGACTACCATGACATAGTATATAGACCAATTAGACAATACTATCTTGGACCCAAAAATATTTACCTCCACGTTGATTGCAGATTTCAATTGCTTGACACATGAAAATTTAAAACTTAAACAAGGAAAAACATTCTATCACCAGACCTGAAGGAAAAATAAAAACTTAGCCAAATTTTGCAGTTCCAACACTAGCATCACAAGTCAGGTTAAAACGTTTACTCGATGCACTCTAGTTTATAGGGGATGCTATTGTGAGCAATTTTGTTAACCAAAAACCTCAATGAGACATTAATATGAGAATTGTATCAAAAACAAGATAAAGAACTAGATAAAAATTGAAATAAAGACTCATGAGCGTCTCATTATTCTCTATTCCTAGGGACCTATTAGATTTAGCCCTCAGCTTCAATTAAACTCATAGGTGACAACCTAGAAAATGAGAATGGATGATATGATTAAGATCTAAGCTAAGATGGATGCAAATTACGCTAAAAGATGCAAGAAGAATGCAAATTAAACTATAAATTGAACTAAGCTAAGCATGATGCAAAATAAATTTGACATTATAACAATGCTCAAATGATCTTTCTATGCCAAAATAGCTAAATGCAATTTCTATAATGATAATGGATGATTATGCACTAAGAATGCACCCTATTTATAGGATTTTCCCAAGGTCTTGGGTGTGAGTTATAGCTAATCATGATCAAGGTATGGTTTGAGTTAAGGGGTTGATGTGTCCTCGATGAATGGTCAAGATTGCAAATTGAGATTGAATGGTCAAGATAGAAAAGCCTATTTGTGATCCGTGTGAGTTTGTCCATTGTCTCTCATTGGTGGAACTTAATTTGTCTTTTTTTTTTGTGGTTGGTGAGATATTTGAAGATTTAAATAATTCAAAATAATTAATTAATTTAGTCATGTGTGATTTGTTGAAGGGGTTGGATTTTAACTTTTATTTGAAAGGATTAATTAACTGATGATGAACAATATAATCAAATATTTAATTCAATTATATAGTAGAGGAATTTGATTTAATTAATTAAATTGCTTGAATTCAATGAATGTTTGATTTGACCATTTTTAGTTGATTACATTTTTCCCCTCTTTGAATCAGTGTGAGAAGCACGTTGGTTCAAAGATTAATCTAATTTTTTTATCTCGATCGGTTCACTGATGTTTTGAATTTTTCCTAATTGATTGATGTTGCCCCATCGATATGTTGTTGATGATGATGATAGACACTCTTGATTTTCAATTTGATCCCCTTGATGTCCTAATTTGAAAATTTGACATTTCATCCCCCAAATTTTAAGATTGTGTGCTTCAATGTATTGTATATATGCCCCCTTGGGAAGTAAATCGAAATGTGTTTATAATTTTTAGGAATTTTTTGAGATTTTACAATTTTTTATTTTTTATAGAAATTTTTCAATTTTTATGTATGTGGATCATTTCAATTTAGTTCTCGATAAGAAATTATTTTAATAATGCCTCGAGTAAAAATTTAGATTAATATGCATCCAAGAAATTAAATGTGATGAAATTACCCCCTCCCCCCCCCCTCAATTAGGTAAAAAAAGTGACTATATTAAGCTAAAAAGCCCTTTTTACTCCCCATTTTAACTCCTATTCACTTTTTCCATGTGAGAGAAAAACATACCAAGCCACCATGGTGATTCCGTAAGTCGAGCACCGATTTGAGAGAGTTTGATGCTACCAGCAACCTCCTGGATATGGATCTCCAGTGAGTAATCAAAATCAAGCTTTGATTTCATTGTTTTTGAATGTTTTTAATAAAAAGCTAGTTATTTCCCACATTTCTTTGCATATGGTATATAGTGTTTCGTATTCAACATTTATTAAGCCGATAGGCTTTTCTTTCGGAATGGACTCGGTTCCGTACAGACATTAACTGTCTCACGCTAAAAATGGTAGTTTTTTTGTCTCATGCTAATACTGCCAATTTTTTGTTTCATGCATTTTTCCGTGCACAGCACAACACTCGGCCGATTTTTATTTTCTTAGGCGGTTTTGCTGCATTTCCGCGTGGAATTTAATATGTAGTTGGACAATGCCGGGCTTAATTTTGTTCCGAACGCATTTGAT
>MU224027.1:2526633-2548847 GCA_018584345.1 Thuja plicata | reverse complement strand
TGATGTATCAACTTCTGATGCAAGAATATGTTCTACTTGCATGGTGAGTACTTCGGAACTCACTTCATAGCCCATAGGGTAACACCATTTCTTTCTAGGGGTCACTGCCTCAAAACATACACAGTCTATTTCAACCATAAAGAAAATTTTCCTTGTAATTCTCAGCAATGTCCTCATGTAGTCTGTATCTACTCTTCATCTGTCTTTGTAAAATTTCAATCATTGCAAATAGTTCTCCATCTACCCAAGTAGTGTTCTATCTTTTGTAACTCTGTGAGATTAGTATACCAGTAGGAACTCTAGTTTTCCAGCCACTAGGGTGTAGACTAGGAAACTTATGTTCAATATGAATGAACATGTGTACCAATAATGATCCAAATCTAAAGGTTTTTATTCTGTCTTTCTTTACAAGTTTAACATTCTCAAGGATTTGTTGTGCCAATACCTCACATAGGTTGTACTATGTGTTTTCTTTTACCATTATCCATGCCATCATAATAACTCCAACTGATACTGAGTTAGGTCTGCTGCTGTAGAAAAATTGTAACCAAGTATCATTACAATCAACCTTACATCTTGTTGAAAAATATCATTTACTGTCATTTCCCTTCTGTCCCACTTCGAGTGTGTTAGGGTTTTGAATTCTTTCTTAACATGTTTCTCTGCAACAGGTACAACTCCAGTGTTATCTAAACTAGTAATCTCATGAATTAGGTCACTACATATCTTCACAAGTTGGCTACCAATCCATAAGAATTGGTCATGAACCCTGCTCATAAGTATTTTAAACCATTCATTTTCATCAAAGTCGTACAATTCCATAATCTTCATTATACTTAATTGACCAATGTGTTTCCATTCTTCCTTCATGATTCCATTTTTAGATATATCTTCCATTTCAGTGAGTATATCATCCTCTCCTAATGTGTCATACTTACAATGTATGTAAGCCTTGATGTCTTCTATGAGTAGTACGCCATGTGGGGTCTGTGAAAATGCTCCTTCCAGATCCTCTTCACATGACTTATAATGATGTTTCTTGAATTTGTATCTAGGACAATCAACAACATTAAAAGTTATAGGTGCATCCATAGCTTAGATAATGTAGAATACCTTTTTCACACAGAAATCCAAGTATATGCTCCAATCAATCATGCACAGTAGGTGTAGAAATGTTTGAATGCTTCTACTCTCTCATCTCCTTGGCTCACTCCTTGTCAAATGATAGAAAAGTAGACCATAACATGGTGCTTTATACAAGTTAGGTTATGAATTTTCTTTTTCACTCCAAACTGTCTGGTCAGTTGCTGAATCTTGTGATCAAAATATACAAGTCGGCTGATGATGCGCTCTTAGATGTATGATCCATAATGTCGGCTCAACATATTCCCAAGCTCATATGATCTCACTACATGATCTTTGGGGCAGGATAAATTATGATGTGTTGCATTTAATGCTCCCCTAAGGCCATGATCAACCGATTAGGTTGATTCTATCTTGCTACCTTCAGGCGAAGATCCAATAGCATCTAATGACTCTCCCTGAACTGATGTGTCACAAGTTTCTTTAATCTTCCATATCTTGCCACTATTTTTGTCTTCTACTTTCTTAAAACAATTTTCAAATTCATTCTTCACATCTGCAATACTCTTGCCAGTATCATTTCCATTCTTCTGTGAGTTCATAGGAGGTGGTGTTCTTCTGTTATCTACTCCATTATACCTACAAAAATTTTCTATATGTCCTAGATTATTGCATTTGTAACATATAGGAGGTCTTCTTTCTTGATTAACATGTAACTTACAGTACTTCGCAATGTGCCCAATGTTATTACATTTGTAGCATGTAGGTTTCATTGTAGGTTCTCTTCCATTATCTTTTCTATATCCAGATTGATTAGGTCTTCTGCATTCAGTCTTCTTGTTCTCATATCCATTACAGTTAAAATAATAACCAGAAAAAGTCCTAAAAGGGGCATTACCTTTGCAATCTTTCTTCATGTGTCCAAATCTGTTGCAACTAAAGCATCTACCTCTAAAAGGTCTAATCTTCTCTTTAGGTTCTTAAATAGATGGTTTCTCAGCATCAATCTTCTCTACTGATTTCTCTTCCTGATTCTTTGAACATTCAGCTTCATTAAAGCCAATACTAGTCATGTCACCTTTAGGTTTCTACTTGTCTAACTATTCATCAATCAAGTCACTACTAGTGTGAAGTTTCTCAATGTGTTTCTTTTCTTTAGTAAGTTCACCTTTCACAATTTGATTGTATTTCTCCAGTTCCAAGTATTTGTTCTTGTAGCTGTCAGCTTCATCTTTCATTTGATTCAATGCAATATTCAAGGTTTCTTCAACTTTCTTCTTAGCATCCTCCTGTATCTGCATTTCTTTAGCCATATTCTTTTTCTCAAGCTTCAGAGTCTCAATCTCTTCTTTCAGTTGCTTCACCTGATCTGAATTGTCCTCATCTGAGTTTTCTTTTATCTGAACCACAAGATCTTCTCTCTGACTTCTGGAAAGTTCAAGCTATTCTTTCAGTTTCTTTATGAATTTCTCAGCTCTTTGGAGGTTGAACTTCAATTCTCCATTTCTTCTTTAGCATTGTCAATATCTTCAAGTGCAGCTTCAAAGTTCTCCTACAAACCATTAAAATCCATTCTGATCTCCCTCAAGTTGTTAGGCTTTCTCTCCAAGGGCCAAAAGCTTTGATACCAATTATTAGGATTGGATAATACTGAGAGGGGGGGTGAATCAGTATTATAAAAGTTAATTAAATTCTTCAACCACTTGAACATTAACCATACAATTGTAGTAAAGGAAAGAACATAAACAAATAACACAAAACTCATAACACCATGATTTGTTTATGAGGAAACCCTGGCCAAGGGAAAACCCGGTGGGGATGATACCCACAAGCATGTACTAAAGTATAATGTCCCTGTAAGGAGACCTAGCCCTATTAGGAGCTGAATATTACATAGTACATTTCCCTGTTAGAGGAATAACAACCTTGTTAAAGGTTCACAACACCCTGTTAGGTGCCAATGAGCTTACAACTCTTACAATGTAATTCTGTTACAAAAATTTCTTAGTGATGAACAAAAACAAGCATCAAAAATGCTTTGACAGTTCTTTTATATCTCTGCCATTCTCTGCTCTACCATTCACATGTCTGCTTTGCATGTCCTTCACTTTCTCACAACACACAATCTTTACCAAAAATATCTTACATATATATCCTTTTAACTTTACAAAGTCAGCTCTCACAATAAATATTACAAACATTGTCAAGTCAACCTTCATTACATAATACAATTAATATATTAAACATTAAATGTATAGTTGGCGCTCTTGCATAGTCAGTCAAAGTGTAGACTATCAAAAACAAAAATATGTCTTCAATTTCCTGGGGTCCAAGTCTTGCTCCTTTATTCTTTGTTGTTGTCCAACTTCTCTCTATCAATGTTCTCTACTATTTGTCAGTCTTCAAATCCTCATAACTATCTGTATAGTTATCCAAAACCAAATCAATCTTAGGTGTATGCCATAAATACTCCATACTATCTTCCACTAAGCTCACATGCCTTAATTCATCGATCTCTATCTTCGATATCCAAAACAATACTATATCTCTGTTTCTGCACTTAGTTGATTTTGGGCATACCAAAACTTATCTTCAAAACAATCAATCTCAAACCCAGATGTGTTTCCATAAATGACAACCAAAAAGTGAATCACATTACCCAAATTGATCACTTGCCAACAGTTTTCTTACATCTAAAGGCAAGATTGTAAAGGACATCTGTTAGTTTTGATGACCTGAAGCTTGTTGCAATTCACATCTATATAAGTGAATTTCCAAGGCATCAATAGGGTCCAATTTTTAATCTAAAAAAACAATTTTTTTCATTTTGGGTCAGTCCAAGTTGTATATGCATTTTTGTTTGAGATAATTAAGCATACTGTTAAAGTTGCAAGTTCTATGGAGTTTTTATCTCTCATATGTGAACTTTGAGATGTATAATTTTTAAGGAGAATAATACAAAGAGCATTGAATTTTTTGTTCACTACATTTCTTGTCTCTTTTGTGTCATGTTTGAATTCTCTAAGATTCAATAACAATTTTGTTGAATCTTGGTTGTATTTCATTTTGAAATATATTTATGTTCGTTACTTGCTAATAATCTAATGGATTATATAAATGCTTGAGATGAATTAGAAGGATTCATAGGTGATCACTTAAATATTTTGATAAGTATGGGGTTTGTATGTGAAGATTGATATTCCTGTCATAAGTTGGTAGGAGAGATCATATTTTATTGAAGTTTATTATGTGAGAAGAATTTCCCAATGAATATGGCACTGGTCAGGTGTCAGATATTTCAGTTCAAGGATTGTATGCAAATAAATTTTTTATTGAATCATTCATATAATTTATATTGTGAGGAAGACAGTATGCCTAAGGCTTAATTCAAAATTGAGTTGATAAATTAGCTATTTGTCACCTTACATATTGCTATTGAAAATAGAAGTAATAGGCAAATATCTGCTAAATCTGAGATTAAGATAGATGATGCTATAAGAAAGTGAATCTCAAGAAGGTTAACCCACCTAAATCCTACAGATTTCAAAGTGTAGAAGTACAATAGAGGTCTTTTCAGTTGGTCCTTTCCCATTGGATTACTATGTTGTAATGGTTTGTAGCTAAAACCTAGGTAATCATCCATCAGAAAAGGTATTTGAAATCCTGCCAAATCAGGAGCCAACAAAATGGCGACTCTGCTGGGGATTATGATGCATGGATAGTGTACATATCCTATCAGAGAAGGTATCTATCTCATGCTAGAAGTGTCTTATCAGAAGACAGAATCATTTTTGTGAAGTGCTGTCAATATCAGAACATGAAAAGGGATTTTTGTTTTAGCGGGAAATAGTGAATCCACTGTTTTGGGTTTTTTCCCTTGTGTAGTTTTTCCTAGGTTTACCATTTGAAAATATTCCCTTAGGGGTGGCGACTTGGTCAAAAGGTTTCAGTATTCTTGTGCATTTATATTTCAGAAAATGGCAAACAAAAGAAAAACTACCAGAGCATATACTAAAGCAAATCCTAAAGCAAATCCTGGCATCCCTCTATTTGAGGAATTGCCTCCTGCAGGTAGAAAGAACAATAATAAGAAGCAAGGGGAGGCTTTTCATACATGGAATCCCAGAACTAATGTTCACAACAACCCACTATACCATAATACAACAAGTAGGGAGACTTCTTCCTTAAGTTTAGAGT
Organism: Thuja plicata; assembly: GCA_018584345.1. Classification (NCBI taxonomy): domain Eukaryota; kingdom Viridiplantae; phylum Streptophyta; class Pinopsida; order Cupressales; family Cupressaceae; genus Thuja; species Thuja plicata. The sequence continues at coordinate 2,543,567 of MU224027.1, read as the reverse complement.
CTGAGAATACTAGAATTTTTAGTGGAACCTTCTCTACACCTTTCCAAGTAGACCAGGAATTTAAAGATAAACTCATTTCACCTATGGGAGACCCTATGTGTAAATCTGGAGGCTCAAAAGAGGTGAACCAGTAAAGTAAAACTAATAACACCCAATAGAAGAATTCTCAGTCAAGATTCGTCCCTTATATTGAATGAAATCTCATTGATTTGGATACATCTACTGTTGAGTCTGATTCTACAGCTATAGATCATGATGAACTCATGGATGAGCTAGAAGTGCTAAGGAGAAAGGTTGCTAAGGAAGATGCTAGATGCCCATGTTTGGAGAAGGAGAAGGAAATGGTGAAAATGAATTCTCTTCTTGAAAGAGAGGCTCTAATGAGAAATATGGTTGCTTTGCAAGAGCGTAATAAAAGGTTGGACCATAGTTCTACAACCTTGGATATAGAACTATTTGGGAATATCCTTGCTATTCAAGAAAAAATCAAGGAATATGAGAAGTCTTTACAACAAGAGGAAGGCCATGTTGTTGCACAAGTTCATCCTTATGAGCCTGTCATCAAGGATAGGGTTGTTTCAAGCAAAACTGATGTTGCTGCCAAAGTGGTGGATAAAGGAAAGTAGAAGGTGGTCGGTATCCAGATAAATGAACCTGTAGTCACAACTAAGAACACCCTAAATATTTCGAAGTTAGATCTAGAACTAGAGAAATCTAGACAAGAGAGAGAAGATCTAGCCAAGGAGTTGGAAAAAGAAGAGAATGAAGCTGCTGCAAAAAAGATGAGGAGACAAATCACATTCCTAAAATCCACGTCTGCTCAAGCAACACCTACCAGCCAGGGTCAAGGTATGTCTTTTGGATATATTATTAAAAATACAAATACTCAAAGTACAACTTCTATAGGAACTAGCTCAAACACTACCAAGTAGAATATAATTGGGAATACATCTAATGCTAATACTCAGAAGAATATAGGTGCTAGTTCTAGTCAAGGATTTCAAAAGAAACCTATATTCATGGAAAGATATAGGCAGATTTACTTTCTAGGAATCTTTGGATGTCCTAATGAGAGTCCCAAGAACCTTAGAGATAAGGTTAGTAAATTCACAAGGAATAACGCTATTACTCATGAACAACATTTAAGAAATTTCTTTGATTTTTAAAATGATTATGAAATAGAGCATGAGGATGTAGTTATGAATCTTTTTGTACATTCATTAGTTGAGGATGCTAGGGATTGGTTCATAAGACTCCCAGATGATAGCATCATCTCTTGGGAAGATCTAGAAAAGTGTTTTAAGGAACAATATGGAGATCACACAAATGCTGGTTTTATTTTGAATGAATTCAATAACATCAAGAAAAGCCAGAATGAGTCTACCTTTGATTTCAATGTCATATTTCAAAAGGGTAGGTACAAACTTTTCCAAGTGATGAGAATGGAAGAAAATGTTTGCATAACTACATACTTCAATGCCTTTGACATCAAAATGAAATATATTCTCAGAGACAAAGATCCTAAGACTTTAAGAGATGCTTTTAAAGTTGTGAATATAGAAAACAATAGGAGAGTGTCTGGTAAATTTGGGAGAAGGGATGATCCTAAGTTGTTTAATCCTAAAAAAAAAAAAAGGGATGGAGATAAACTTGCTGGAAGCAAAAATACTGAGGAAGATAAAATGGATCAGATGATAGGTCTTCTAAAGAACTTAAATCCTTAGGTGCTGAATACAAATAAGGCAATAAATAACAATGATAGATCACAATATGCTAACAATTTTAGCAGACAAAATAGATTGCATAATTTACCATACAACACAAATTGGAAGGATGGGAAGCCATTAAATGAGTCTGCTAAAAATACAAATGAAAAGGGCACACCTGACCCTCTGCAGAGAAATACTGTAAATGCAGCAGAGGAGGTTCCATGGTGTGTTGCTTTCCAGTCTCCTCACTCCCTTGACTACTATGTTGTAGCTCAGTCTATTGCTACATCTCAGGATGTTAATGAAGAGGATCCTGAAGAGAAGAATCTTGATAATATAGCTTGCAACATGATTGGATCTGGTTGTGAGTATGAAAGTGATTTAGACTATGAAGAAGTTGATCAAGATATTAACAATAAAAGACAACTTTATGAGGGTTATCATCAGTAAGTTTTTTCTAATGATGAAGAGGAAGTTGATAGAAGAGCCTGCAATATGACTTCAAATGTAGAACATATCAACTCGAGGAAGCCTTCTAAAGAAGAGATTGATCAAATCACAGCTAATATGGTTGCCCAGGTTCAGAGCAATTATGGTTTAAGGAATAGAACTGTAAATGATAGGTCAAACAAATCTATTGGAATTTTTATCAAAGACATCACTCAAAAAGTGAAAAAAGCTAGTAAGGAGCAAGAGCCTTTGATTATGAAGGTCAAAGATCTAAAAACCAAAAAATGAGAGGCTAAAAAGAGTGTGCCAGTTTCAAATGTTGACAAGAAGGAGGAACATGTTCCTGTCAAACCAGTAATCTCAAGGATTGACAAGGTGGCTGGGGATTCCATATTGCAACCCCAAGTAAATAAAGGTATGAATCTTGATGTCCTACCTTCTGCTCCTCTTGATATGTTTTCTATGCTTTCACAAATGACTATAAAAGTACCCCTGTCTGAGATGTTTAGAATTGAAGAGCATAAAAACAAAGCCCTAGAATGGATTAATGGTGTAGGGAAAAGTACTAATGTGGGAACTAAAAGGATTGTGGATGAAAAGGATAAGAGTGCAGCTAAGTATAAAGAATATGAAGGTGTCATTTCCCAAATTCCCCCCATGTACCTAGATAGTGCCATGACATCCTATGTTGAGGATATAGATCCTTTATTCTTGAGTTTAATTGTAAATGGAAAAACCTTGAAGAACTGCATGATAGATTCAAGAGCCTCAAATACTGTGATGCCTGTGAAAATTATGGAGTCTTTAGGCTTGAAAGTAGATACAAAGCAGGGAAGATGTGCTTTAGATTCAAGAGAGATTTATGTCATAGGAACCATCAATGCCTTGCCATACAAGTTAGCTGCATATCCTGATGCTGACCTTATAATGATAGTACTAGCGGTAGACATACCTCCTAGGTATGGAATGCTATTATCAAGGAAGTGGAGTGCAACCATGGGGGGTAGCTTGCAATGTGATTTTCCTTTTGCTACTTTTCATGTTGGTAATAAGGCCAGTCAAGTGAACAAAGAACCTAGAGTGACTCACATGGTTGAGGAGAATATAGAGGCAGTAGATGCAGATGATACTTGTTTCCTGGATACAGACATAGATTCTTTCAGGGAAGGACCTCTGGTTTTGCAAAAAAATAAAATCCTTGCACCAATTGCTTAGGAGGTTAAAGAATATTCAGATTCTGATGAATTGTGGACTATTTACTTTGATGGTGCATGTTCTAAAGAGGGTGCAGGGGTAGGTGTTGTGTTCATTTCACCTAATAAAGAAACTTTCATATTTTCCTTCACTCTTACATTCACATGCACAAATATCATCGTTGAGTATGAAGCATTGTTATTGGGACTTAATGTGGCTGCTAAGCAGAAGATAAAAAATCTGCATGTGATAGGGGATTCTAAATTGATTGTGAAACAAGTTAAGACATGATATGCTTCAAAGAATAAAATGATTAAGCAGTACAGAAATGTTGTGTAGAATGAAATTGAAGCCTTTGATTCTTTTGGTATCACATGGATGGACAGATCAAACAACAAGATGGCTGATCTATTAGCTAATGTAGCAATAAATCCCAATGATGAGTCTTTCATTGGGATTTCCATAGTTGAGGTGTAGTCCAGGCCTTCCATTCCTGATAACATTGAGAATTGGAAAGTTTTTGAGGATGACAGTGATATACTGACATTTTTACTGTCAAAGGATAAGTATTATTCTCAGGAGCTGGACTGTACTGCATTTGTTGAAACAGTTGATGGAAAAGAAACAATCTTTGGTCAGGAAATATTGTAGCTAAATACAAATAAGTTGCCAAAGGGTCTTTTAATGTTAGAGAATGCATTTGAAAACCAAGACAGATTCACATCAGAGGTGAAAGATAAGAAGCCTAAGGAGTTATAAGAGGTAAACCTTGGTACTGAAGAAACTCCAAAGAAGGTTTACATAGGTAAGAAACTATCACCTGAAATAAGGAAGTCATTAATAAACCTATTAAGAAAATATAGACATGTTTTTACATGGTCTTATGATGACCTTAAAGCTTATAGACAAGATTTGTTTAAGCATGTGATTCCTTTGAAGGATAATGTCAAACCATTTAGGCAGAAACAAAGGCCTATTAACCCAAAATTGGCCCCTAAGATGCAAGAGGAGCTAATGAAATTAAGGGATGGAGGTATTATCAAGCCAATCAGACATTCCTCTTGGGTATCTAACTTGGTGCTAGTGAGAAAAAAGAATGGAGACATCAGGCTATGTGTAGATTTTAGAAACATGAATATTGCACCTTTGAAGGACAACTATGGGTTGCCCAATATGGAAGCCATGTTATAGCAGGTAACTGGATGTGAGTTTATGTCCATGATGGATGGATTTTTAGGCTATAACCAGGTGCTAGTTGATGAGAAGGAACAATTTAAAACTGCCTTTACTACACCTTGGGGAACTTATGTTTATGTTAGGATGCCTTTTGGCCTTACAAATGCTGGAACAACATTCCAAAGAGCAATGGATGTTGCATTTTCTGATTACATAAACAAGTTTATGGTGGTTTACCAGGATGATCTTATTGCATATTCTAAAAAAGCTGAAGACCATTGCAAGCATTTGGAAAATATATTTATTAAAGCTTTAGAATATGGGGTATCTCTAAATCCTAGAAAATGTGTATTTGGTGTAACAAAGGGTAAACTTCTGGGACACATTGTGTATCTAAAGATGGCGTGAGGACTGACCCTGAAAGGGTTGCTGCTATTGACAAAGTCCCAAAACCTAAGAATGTGAAAGGAATCCAATATTTCTTTGGCCAGGTAAATTTCTTAAGAAGGTTTGTTACAAACTTTGCTGAAATCAGTAGGCCTATATCTAAAATGTTGAAGAAGGGTGAAGATATTAACTGGGATGGTGAGCCTTCATTGCATTTCAAGAAATCAAGGAAGCAATAAAGAATGCTCCTATGTTGAGGACTCTTGATTACACTAATCCAATGCATATCTTCTCATTTGCTTCTTTCCACACAATTGTTGTAGTTCTTTTGCAAAAGAATGAGGAGGGTTTTGAACAACCGATAGCCTTTTTCAGAAAATCTTTTCAAGAAGTAGAGCTGAAATATGACACAAGTGAAGAACAGGCTTATGCATTGGTCAAGGAAGTCAAGGCTTTTAGATGTTACTTTGTTGGAGCTACTATTATTGCTTTTGTTCCTACAACAGCAGTAAAGAATATTTTTTCCCAACAAGAGGTGTTTGGCAGGAGGTGCAGATGCATAAATAGGATTCAAGAGTTTAACATTGAAATCAAGGTCACCAAGTTGGTTAGAGGCCAAGGATTAGCAAAATTGATGACACAAGCTAATCTAGATGCAAATCAGATAAATTTGGTTGAAGAAGAGGACCGCCCATACATCTGTGATGTAGACACATGTGACAAGTATATTGATATCATTTATTATTTACAACACATGATTGCTCCACCCCATATGAAAGAAAATGAAAAAAGAACCTTGAAATTGCATGCTATCAGGTTTTTTATTATAGGTAGTGAGCTGTGGGGGAGAATTTCGGACGGTGTCTTGCTAAAATGTGTTGATAAAAAACAATCAGTCAAAATTTTGACTGAGATGCATAGTGGTCTGTGTGGAGGGCATTACATGTCCAAGACAACAACACATAAGGTGTTAAGGTCAGGCTTCTGGTGGCCAACCTTATTTAAGGATGCTCATGAAATGGTAAGGAAGTGTGATGCTTGTCAAAGGTTCTCTGGTAAGCTCAAATTCTTAGAGAATGTTCCCTTAAAGCCACTAGAAGTGCAGGCTCCTTTTTAGCACTGGGGTCTTGATTTTATTGGAGAGATAGTCAACAAGTCTAGTGGTGGATATTCATACATACTGGTGGCAACAAATTATTTCACCAAATGGGTGGAGGCTATTCCTACTAGGAAATCTACAATTAAAGTTGTGAATGACTTCATTCTGAATAACATAATCACTAGGTTTGGCTGTCCTAAGAGAATTGTCACAGATAATGCAATGTGTTTTAGGTTTGAAGAGTTTTATGACTTTTATGACAAATATGATATTACCAGGTCCACCTCCTCACCATACCATCCACAGGGAAATGGACAGGCTGAATCATCAAATAAAAGATTACTTAAGATTATTAAAAGAATCTTGGATGATAACAAAAAGGCTTGAGATTCCAAGTTGCCATTAGCAGCATGGGCATATAGGGTGAAAGTAAAGAAGGCAATAGGTGTTGTACCTTTTGATATTGTCTATGGGATCCAAGCGAGGTTATCTCAAAATAATTTAATGAGCCTCTACAAATTTGTCCAAAAGTATGATGATATGCAAGAGAGGATGGATGAGTTGGTGGGCTTGAATCAGCATAGAAGGGATGCTTCTTCTAAAAATGCTAGATTAAAATCACAAATGAAGTAGCTATATGAAAAAAAGGCAGTGGAGAGAAAATTTGAAGTTGATGAGATGGTCCTTATGTGGAATGCCAGGATAGAAGAAAAGGGGAAACATGGAAACTTTGACCCCATTTGGCTAGGACCATATCTCATTAAATCCATGTGGGGAGATGACTCTTACATTATAAAGGAAATATCTGGAGGTATTCTTGAATTGACTGTTGATAAAAAATTCTTGAAGAGGTACTTTTCTTAAAGTATCTATGTTTCCATGAGCAGTAGTTAGGTTCTGTACATTTTGTAATTTATGTGAATACCCCTGTAAATTCCTATACAGTGTCTGTCTCCTATCTGTATATATGTTGTTATCTTTGTGTGGTTTTCCCAGTGCTCTCTAAAGAAGTTGTCAAAGCTATGTCAAGTTTGTGGTCTGCGTAACCTGAGATTCTAAATTCTTGCATAGACACAAGTTGTCTATCATCCCCAGAAAGAGGCACTGTTGGCAATGCCTAATTTTATTAAGTCTTACCAGGATGTTTTACCCCTGTGTTTGAATCTCCTTTAGATTCTCTAGGTTTGTCTCTGAAAAATCCTTCATATTTATTCCCCTGGTTAAAACCCTAGTCCATTTTGTGTGAGATGTCAAAAGCCCTAAGTACAATTTCAAAATATTTGAAAAGCCTTGGAAAAACCCTTTAACATTATGTTTTGATGTTATCTTTTGTTGAGGGTCGTGACTTCATTAAGTCACTTAAGTTGTGGTAATTGCGCTAGGTCTTATAACTTTATGTTATAACCCCATGTATTAATCCCATTTAATATTTTATATGTCACATCTTATCCTAAGTTTTAAGTCTCTAATAATCCTTTGGAGATTAGACAACTTGCACGAGAATGCAGCTCTGACAAGAAACCATTCCGCAGCTGCGAGATTCATCCACATGGAGATGGCGGGGCCAGCTGTAAGGGTTACACTAAAGAAGATCTATGGTCCACGCTCGCTCACTAGTTTGACAACCAAAGATTGTGAGGGTGGGTGATCCTTACACTTGGACTCATCCAGACATCAAGCATATGTGGTGGGACCTATGTTTGTCAGTGGAAACTGAATAATGTGGAGTAGTACATGGGGAGTACACATCTCCTTTCTTGAGGTGGACATTGAGCTGGAGATACAACTGGACATGGCAACGAATAGGGTGTTTCCACGAAGACTATTGAAGTGTCATAAGTCAAAGGGGCCTAGTTTCTAGTCACGAAGGATATTACTAAGGAATTGAAGATCTATGGCTCACACTCATTTGCAATTCTAACACCTAGACTTTGTGAGGATGCGTGATCTTGCCACGTGTATATTTTTGTGGATGGGTAACTTAAGTAAAGGAAAAAAGCATGTGCTTCAAATCAATGGTCATGTTTTAATTGGTGATTGAATCTCAACCGTCCGTATTTATAGTAATGAAGGAATTGATCAGATGGCTCGTGCTCACTCACAATAAGAAAATGAAGGGATTACGATGATGCACGATGGTGACACATGTCTGATTCATACAACTTGTGAATGATGTAGAGATAAATGCCAACATATTGAGTTTGAGACTTCTGATTGGAGGAAAGTGGGCCTAGGGTGACAAGTGGGAAGTTAGCCAAAGTCAATAAAGATGAGGATCATCCGATGTGCCAGGAAATTTAGATCAACGATTAGAATTTAAAAATGAAACACAGGCCACAGATGAAGCACTTACAATTGCAGTTTTTGCCAGCGAAGTTCATCGCACGAATTGAGAATTTATAGTTGCAGAGAGGTACTTGGAGTAATAAATGAATTGGAGCATCTGTAGCTTAAAGACTTAAAATCAAAAAATTGTTCTAATCATTCTAATTTGAAAAAGTTGTAGAGTAGAGGATTCACAGAGCAAGAGAAAATTGCAAAACAAGGGATTTTTTGGCAAAGAGGAATTTGAGGAAAAAACAATTAAGTAATTAATTTTGAGTTTGTTGTTCTACATAAATTTAGGGTTTCTAGGATAATTGTGGAGTTAAAATTCTATTAAACCCTAGATTTGAAATTTCCATAAAGGGAGAGGATTGTGTCAACCTGAGTGAAGAAAAAATATCAAAATAGCTTCGAAGAAGTATGTTGGCACATTCAATTATGAAAATAGGAGACTTCAGGATGATTTCCTTGAGATGCTGCCAGATTCGAGGGAGGGTAAAGAAGCAACTGATATGTGGAAAGCCCTAAGAGGAGAGGTGTGCCCTGGGGTAAAGATAGATTTGACAAAATTGCTGATACTCATATGCCATTGAAAGGACTACAAATTTTCAGATGGTGGTATGGGCAAGCTAATGCAGGGTGTCCATTCAGTAACGTATGGAAATATGACTTAGGTAAACTGGTTATGCCTACATTCTTCAAGGATGTAGACCTAATTTTGGAAATGGTGGCCATATATGATCAGATAACCCATGAGATCAGAGATATTGATGGGAACATGCTCCTAAGAATTGATGCTAAATCCATAAGATAAGCTTTTGATCTGCACAGCCTTGAAGAAGTTACAGATAGAGTTGATTTGAAAATGTTTGAAGAAGCTTTTGATGATGTAGGGTTGGATGTACAAGAGAAATTACTATTGCCATTTGTTAAAGAAATTAATGGAGTAAGGCTTGCTAGTGATGCCATAAGAAATAAATTGGAAAACTATAAAAATTATAACACCACATTGGTAAATACACATACACCTTTATACCAGGTGTTGGGGCTCCAAAATGTAAATAAATTTTCTAAAGCAACAATGTGGATATGTTGGCGTCTGTAGAAAATAGGAGCATAATTTATTTTAGATTACCCTACATATTTGGACAAGTGCATAAATGAAGGTTTAGCAACAATAAAGGAAGGCAAAAGAGTACCTTTCAGGTGGTATTCCTTTCTCATGCATTTGATTCTTTTCCATTGCGAGGATTATTTTGCACAAGCTATTGATTTAGAAATGGAGAGAGATGGTGTAAGGTTACCAGTTTAGCTGTGGACCACAGTTTTGTCATCATATTGGGAAGGTGCTAATTTGGTGCCCTTTGAGAATGATTTTGCATATTTGCTAAGGAAGAGGCTGATTCATCAAGTTGAAAATTTTCCATTTTTGTTAAAATGTTTTCTTAGGCCTCTGGATTATGATGTCAAACCACCAAAATGTCATAATTGGGGTGACATTTATTTCTATAGAAATACAATTATGGTAAGAATATATGGATTCCCTAGAAGGCATTTTGTGCTTCCAAGATATGTACCTTTGAGGATTGGATTTCTGGAAGTTATGAGATAGATTGCAATGTTGCAGGAGACTGATTTTCCAACAAATAAGAAGGGTACATTCTTCCCAGAATTAACAATTTTTCACCATTTTACAGTGACAAAAGGGGGAAAGAATGAATTATTTCATTTGTTGAGGCCCTATAATTTTTCTATTAGTTCAAAAAGACTAAATGATATTGAGGGTTTTCATGCAAGATTAATGACGAAGATAGCTAGACCTTCCAAAGGCACCCATCAGTTTGATTTACCTGAGGACATAATCAGAAATGATCAAGATATGAAGTCTCAGAGGAACAAGAAGTCATATTGGCATACATACAATGATATGTTGAGAAAAATTCGTGAAACAGACCCAACATATGAGCCCTTTCCAAATTGCAAGGATTGGGATAAGAGAATAATAATTGTACTAACAATTTTAGTTGAGCTATATGACACTCTGAATGAGAAGTTGAGATATGGTAAGAAAGTTAAACTTACCATTGTACAAGACAAAGAAGATCTTGATAAATTGGTGCAAATTGAAGGAGTGGTGAAGCAAGAAGATAAGGGTAAGAAAAGAAGCAGAGAGGAATTCCCTGCCCCAGGTTTTAGTCAGCAAAAGGTACAAACAGAGAAAACTGGTATTTCAGTGTACCATAGGAAAATATTGAAAAAGGATTTTGTTGATCCTAATATTGTTGAAGTTCCACATGAAGGAGCATACACTGCAGATGATCCAGAAAGGAGATCTCAATCTCCTAATTCTCCTATGCCACCTCTTGTTTTTGATGAAGGAGATGTTTCACAAGTGCATGAGGTCAGGGAGATCACTGAGGAAAAGGCAGTTGGGACTCGTTCTATTGTCAGACTAGAAAGAAGATTAGAGGAAAAACCAATGGAAGTAGCCCCTGCAAAAGGAAAGATGCCTGCAACAAAGGTAGGGCCAGTGCAATAAGAGGGAACATCCAGTGAAGTCCTAAACCTTCCTTATGGGAGAGATGAAAATGAAGAGGAGTATATTTATGTTCCTCTAGAGCTATTGGAAGGTAAAGATGTCCAAGCTCCCTTAGCCCCTGTTTGTGACATCACAACCCTGGCGATAAAAGGAGTATTCCCAAGGGAATTAAGGGTTGAATCATGTGATGCCAAAATAGATGATAGTGAATTCATCAAGTCAGTGGCTTTCAAACATTTGTTGTGGAAACATTTTGAGAAGAAATATATTGAATTGATGAGGAAGAAGAAAGAGGAGAGACCCTTGGTTGATAATGATGATCTCATTAAAGAGATAGAAGGGGAGATGTTAACAATGTTTGATACATTGACCCTTGCAGAGGGAAGAGAAGTAATAAAGAAGGCATGAATTTTTTTGACCCCTAACCTAAGAATTGTAGATGCTATTGCATTTGATTCCATCATGAAGGATATGAGGTTAAAGTGGCCAAACATGCTTGGTATTAAACACATCACAAATGACACTTTTTATAGTAAATACCTTGGAGATTTGGCTACTTGGGATTTCTCTGTAGCAGGGCAGGAGGGTGAAACCAATTTAGGCATCAAAGGTAATGTCATTATACAGAGCGTTGCAGGTGCCAAGATATTAGACACAACCAAGGGTCTACGGGAACAAGTTGCATATGTGCATGATGTTGCATTAAATAAAGAAAAGATTTATGAAAATCTCCAAGAGCAATATAGGCATGTATATAGTGCTTATGAACAAAAAACCAAAGAGGCACTGGACCTTCAGGGAAAGGTAATTGCTTTAGAAAGGAAGGTTTTAGAATTAGAGGTAGTAAGGCCTAAAGAAACTGGTGAGAGCTCAAAAGGATAGAAAATTCCTAGTATACCATGGACTGTTGTACCATACACCCACCAGGAGCAAGTACCTCAAATTACAGATGTGAAGAGCAAGGTTGAAGAAGAATTGCTCAAGGAGGTAAAGGATTTGAAGGGACAATTGGATCAAGGAAGAAACAGATATGATGATGCCAAGGAAACAATCATTAGAACAACTATAATGACAATTTTTGAGAAGATAAAAGCTAAGCTCTTTACACTCCATGAGGTGTGTAGGATTTTATATTTAGCTCTAAACAATATAGATAGTGACAAAAGGGTTGTTAAACCCACTTATAAAAAATGGATAATTCAAATGGATAAGCTAAAAAGTATAGAGTTATGTGCTAGAGTGGATCCCAGTGCTCTAGCAAATGTAATGCCAACTGCAAAGTTGGTCAGATCATTGAGGGACTTCACAATTTTGCCTGAGCACATTGAAGCAAGATGGATTGAGATCAAGGGCGACTTTCAAAATTATAAGGATACTGTGGTCTCACCCTTTCTTAAGAATGATCAAAGTATCAAAGGATATACAGAGTGGAGAACGGAGACTATTGCAAGGGTTAATGCATTAATCAAGGATATATCACAAGATGTCAACATGACACTCCTGCAAGAAAGTCTACTAAATTTGGTTAATTCTAATGTTTTCTATGATAATTTTATTAAAAAGGTTAACCAAACCACAGTGAAGTATAATCCATATTGACAAAAGGCAGAACAAATAGCTCAACATAAATGGCCAACTGATGAAGAATACCAAGAGTGGATTAAAAGATGTCCCTGATGATGACTAGATTAGAAGAATATTCTAAAGAATATTTCATAAGAGAATTTTCTCTTTCATCTCTCTTGAGTGAGCCAGAAAGTTGTTAGATCTATAAAGTGTAATTACCATTCTATTATAACTATATTTGTTCTTTCCTATTTTTGTGGATCGATGTTTTCTTACATCTAAAGGCAAGATTGTAAAGGACACCTGTCAGTTTTGATTACTTGAAGATTCTTACAATTCACATCTATATAAGTGAATTTCCAAGGCATCAATACGGTCTGAGTTTTAATCTAAAAACCAATTTTCTCATTTTGGGTTGGTCCAAGTTGTATATGCATTTTTATTTGAGATAATAAGCATAATGTTAAAGCTGCAGGTTCTATGGAGTTTTTATCTCTCATATGTGAACTTTGAGATGTATAATTTTCAAGGAGAATAATATAAAGAGAATTGAAGCTTCTGTTCACTACATTTCTTGTCTCTTTTGTGTCATGTTTGAATTCTCTGAGATTCAATAACAACTTTGTTGAATATTGGTTGTATTTCATTTTGAAATATATTTCTGTCCATTACTTGTTGATAATCTAATGGATTATATAAATGCTTGAGATGAATTAGAAGGATTGATAGGTGATTACTTAAAGATTTTGATAATTAATGGGTTTGTATGTAAAGATTGATATTCCTATCATAAGGTGGTAGGATAGATGATATTTTATTGAAGTTTATTCTATGAGAAGAATTGCCTAGTGAATATGGAACTGGTCAAGTGTTAGATATTTTAGTTCAAGGATTGTATGTAAATAAAATCTTTATTGAATCATTCTTATCATTTTTTTTGTGAGGAAAATAGTATGCTTGAGGCTTAATTCATAGATTATTTGAGTTTATAAATTAGCTATTTGACACATTACATATTATTGTTGAAAATAGAAGAAGTAATAGGCAAATATTTGCTAAATTTGAGATTAAGATAGATGATGCTATAAGAAAGTGAATCTCAAGAAGGTTAACCCACCTAGATCCTACAGAGTTCAAAGTGTAGAAGTACAACAAAGGTCTTGTCAGTTGGTCCTTTCCCATTGGATTATTATGCTGTAATGGTTTGTAGCTAAAACCAAGGTAATCATCCATCAGAAAAGGTAGTTGAAATCCTACCAAATTAGGAGCCAATAGATGCATCCATATTTAAACCCCCCTTTGAGACCACAAAGCCTAGATAGACAAGATCCTACTTCATAAACTCACATTTCTCCAAATTTATGGTTATTCATTCTTCATGAAACTTTTTTGAGTACAACTTCTAAATGCTTAAGATGATCCTCTTTAGTTTTGATAAAAATTAAGATATCATTTAAGTAAGCAACTACAAATTTACCAATAAAATATTTGAGGACTTCATTCATGAGTCTCATGAATGTGTTAGGAGCATTGGTGAGTCCAAATGGCATGACAATCCATTCATAGAGGCCTTAAGTGGTTTGGAATGTTGTCTTCCACTCATCTCCCTCCTTTATTCTTATTTGGTGATAACCAATTTTAAGGTCTACCTTGGTGAATGTGCACCCCTAAAAAATCCATAAGGTCTTCAATTCTAGGTATGGAGAACCTATACCTAATAGTAATCCTATTAATGGATCTTGAGTTTGTACATAATCTCCATGTTCCTCCTTTCTTGGGTGCCAACACTATTGCAAACTGCACATGGGCTAATGCTTTTCTTTCTCACTCCACTATCAAGAAGCTCTTGAACTTGTTTGGACACTTCTTTTTTCTTCTCGCGAGTCATCTTGTAAGGAGATTTGTTAGGCAAGGAAGCCCCTATAATGAGATCTATTTGATGACTTATTTACCTTTGTGGAGGTAAAGTAGTAGGGGTTCCATCACTTATAATGTTCTTGAATTGATCTAACAAGGTTTGTATCACTGCAGGAATGTCCAATGTCTTATCTTTATTTCTCTCTTTTGTTTGCACAATCACTACAAAATCAACTCCTCCTTCTTTGAGAGTTTTCCAGAAGTTTTTTTCACCAACTAGTAACACATTAGGGCCTCTAGACTTTCCCTCTTCTCTATCTCCTATAGATTGTATCTTATAAGTGACTTCATCTTTTTATAAGGAGTATTAATTCTTTTCTTGATGATGGACTACCTTCTATCATATTTCCATGGCATTCCTAATAGAAGATGGAAATCATCCATTGGAAAGATATCACACAAGATCTTGTTTTTGTAACCCCCTATGGTGAACTCCACCCAATTTTTCTCATTCCCTAAAACATTTTTCCCTTCATTGAGCCAAGTAACCCTATAGGGATTACTATGAGCGATTCTTTGCAGTTTCAACTTGCTTACTACCTCTTCTGAGACTATGTTATGTGTGGACCCTGAATCCACAACAACTTTTCACACTTTCCCCATAATCTTGAAATTTATCCTAAACAAGGATCTCCTTTGTCTTGGATCCTCCTTCACAAGTTCTTTTATCAAGGCTCTTCTGATCGTGAGGTTCTCTCCAACCTCTAAGTCTAAACTCACCTCTAGTGATTTTACACTTGTAGTGCCCTCGTGCACATAATTTATCCTCTTATCCCCTCCTTGGGATGAAGAAGACTTCTTAGGGCATCTATAGGCAAGGTGCCCAACTTGATGGAAATTGTAACATTTCATTGTGGAGAAGTAGAATCCTCTCCCTGATCCTCCAGACCTACCTTTTTTGTTGTTGCTAGATCCCCTTCCTCTATAGCTGCCTCTGCTATTGGAATTCCCACTTTTCTCTGCCAACTTGAATTCCCCTTGGGATATTTGGTCTACACTTCTTCCACCAAAACCTCCTCTATGAACTCTTCTATATATTCCTCTGCCCCTACCCCTATTACCTTACTCATACTTCTTTTTTTCTTTTCTCTTCAACCTTGAGTGCCAATTGATAGCACTTGTGGATTGTATTATGACTCAGCAAATTGAACTCTTCTTTGAAGGAATTATATTTTTCCATTAGTATACACAAGGAAAAACATGGTCTACAGCATCAGTTTACTCTACACTGATAGACAAGGTACATCACTACTCGATGCCAAGGTTACCCGATACTGCAAAGTTCTAAGCATCCCGACAAACACTATTAGGTGTTGCCCGATGACAAAAAGTATATAGAAACCTGACAAGTAACAATAGTGCAACCCGACAAAACATCAAAGAGAGGAACTCGATAGACAAAGGGAACCCAATGATTAGTTCGACAAAGGAACACCGACAAACTTCAAGTTCAACCTGACGACCAAGAACTGACAGTCAGTTACATCCTACAAAAAGTGGATCTGACTTTCCACATTAGATAAATCACTGAAGTTATATTTATAGCTTCTTTATTTGATTTTAAATCCATTATGTGTGGAGGAAGCATTGCATTTAATATTGTTTTAATTAGTTTTACTAATTTAAAACATGCAAACTAAAGATCAAGGTCAAGTTGTAAGCCTTGGATCTAAGAGTTAACATTGTAATGCGTGATTCTAAGATAGGTCAAATACGTGTATAAATAGGTTCTCAATCTATTGATAATAGTTGTTGATCAATGATGATTGTAGCCACGGAGATCATCTAAAGAACAAACAAAGGATTTCATGCAAAAGGATAGAAAAGAATCAAATCAGTTTCAAGAACATAATATAGGCTACCGATGAGCAGAGAAAGGTATTGATCAGTCACTTTAGGTGATATTATTTTTATGAGAACTTTAATGAATCTGTAATCAGAAATTTTAGATTGCACATAGTCAGGTAAACATATGAACTCATTCTAACAAGTGTAGTACACTTATTAAATCCTTTAAAGAAAGGTGGGCTTAACCATCCTATTGTAAATCTCATAACTGAGTACACATTTAAATCAGTGTTGCTAAATCTCTTAACAGAGTAGATCTTAATAGGTCTCCACTTTAATACTCCTAATAGGGTAGATCCTCAGAAGTGATCAAATTGTAAGCCTTAATCAGCTCCCTTCTATTTTGCATATAGTGAAGTTTTGTAGGTACCATCCCCACCACAGTTTTTACTTCCTAACAGGAGTTTTCTGCAATATCATATCTTATCTTATGTGTTTATTACTTTCGTGAATGTTTCTATAAATGTTACAAACAATTAAATATTATGGAATAATACTACATGCATAAGAAAGAACAACAGTAATGATCGGTAATGTAGTAATTGGAAGGCTTGAAGCCATAACTTGTTTTGTGAAAGAAAGGTAAATTTACTCCAATTGTCATTGTAGGGCATGGAGGTGAAGGGTAGAAATTTGTTCATGAGTCCATGTGTGGCCATGGAACAAGATTATATATGTGGTACTTAGGAATGTTGAGCCCATGTGTGGCCTATTCCTAGTGTAC
>MU224027.1:2472732-2523194 GCA_018584345.1 Thuja plicata | reverse complement strand
TCTTCATTGTGAATCTCTCGTTGTGTGGTTTATTGGCAAGGTCATAAGTTTATAGCTCTAGCTGAGAGCAATTTTACAAATCTTGCAACTCCATGCATAGAGAGCTATGGATCGATTTGTGAGGGCTTATTCTTGAGTTTCCTTGCATGTAAGGATTCATAGAAGTGCACTATTTTGTGTTTACAAGAATGAATTAAGAATAATTGAGAGGGGGTGAATCAGTTATCCTCAGGTCTAGATGTACCAAATTAATCTTTTTACCACTTTGAAGAACTCAAATCTGCTTGGTAGCAATAGCATAAATCAACAACATACATATGCAGTTTTACTGTTCAAATGTAATCTGCTTGTAGAAATTTAACAGTAAAACACAACATAAACATTCACACAAGTTGACACCAGTATTTAATGTGGAAACCCAATTTGGGAAAAACCACCAATAACATGCTATCAAGTTTTCACTCTTCTAAAGTGAGCTCTGTTAGGAGCCAACCCTGTTAAAGGTTACATAACACATTGCTAAATGTGACCTGGTTAAAGGATTTAATCAACCTGTTAGGAGTGGCCTTGTTAGAGGACTTAGAACATTCCACATGAATGTCACCTTGCTCAAAGTATTTATACAATGACTATTAGGTCAACCTGGTTAAAGGATTTTGACTAATATAATGGTTAAAAATTAATCAGCAGGTATGCTCTGATACATATAACTTACTTTGCAAATCCAGATCCAATTTAGCTTTAATGCTAATTCACTGAGTGGCCTCCATTCTCTTTTCATTCTTCAGATCTTCTTGGAAATTCATCAAGCAATCACTCTCGCAGCTCTCTGCTTCTCTGTTCAACCTTCTCTGCTAGATGATCTCAATCAGTCAATTAACTATGAAATACTCTTGCATACACTTCTTACATTTATTTTCATGAATAACCCCTTGAGGTTATCTTATACCTCTTCATCTAGGTTAGATAAATATTTTTCTGCTTAATCAAGATCGTAGATCTTAGGTTAGGTCAGATCCAATGGATCTTTCCATCTTTACATTTAATTTTCTTCTCCAAAGCAATCACTAATTAAATCTTTGATCCATGCATTAATTATGGTTACACGTGCATTTAAATAGTGTGTACCAATCGTTATTATCCTTACTTAACTTTACATATCCCAATAAAATCAATTATGTTGGGCAGAGATCTCAAATCTCAATAATTACCAAAATACTGCTGCTCAGCCTACACTGTGTTCTTCCACTTGGTCATTGCTAGTGCTCGGTCATCACAGACTTCTCTCAACATAAACTGTTCTCAGTAAACTATCATCAAAAGATAAACAACGCATTACTTTTCCAATGTGCCAACTGATCAACTACCCTTGTGATATCCCATAACTCAACCATTCCACTTGGTCTTCTTGTTAAATCTTCTTCATCAATGAATAGATATGGTACTCAAACATATAGCAATAGTCTCACCAGTTAAGGTTTGACATCAATGAAAAAACAATAATTGTTTCCATTGTAGCTTTCCAACATTCTCCCTCTTTGGCATTGATGGCAACACTAAACAATAAAATAATAATTTTCCAACCATAGTTACCATACAATCCAAAAAGTCTACTTGTGTTCCTTGATATGAACAAATCTTCATTAATGTCTTTAGCTTCATTCTGATTCTCATCTTGTAAAAAATTTAGCTTCTTTTTGTTTCTGTTCATCTATAGACTCCCTCTTTTAGTAAACTCTCCCTTTATCTCTAAGTATAGTAAACATCTCCCTCTTTCAGTAAGCTTCTCCCTCTTTGACAATAATTCCAAAGATGTTGACATCTTCATCATGTAGATCCTTCTGTTCTAAACTCTTTTATCATGTTATTCCTGTCATCTTGCTTATGACTGATCCTCTTTTCTATCCTTGTCTATTTTTCACAACTTTAGGCAGCATCCTAAAGTGTGACTGCTTGTGCATCAATGTGTCAAATAGTCTGAATATAACATTTGATGCAACAGTACCCTTTCAAACTGATTAGCCTCAGTTAGGGGAATCACCCCTAATTTACCTTGCAGATACTTATAAGCATCCTTGGGTACTGCCTTTGTAAATATGTCTGCTAACTGCTCCTTAGTATTCACATATTCTAGTGTCACATCCTTCTTCTGAACTAGCTCTCTCAAGTAATGATTCTTGATAGCTATATGATTTGTTTTAGAGTGCATCATAAGGTTCTTAGAAATATTAATGGCACTCGTGTTATCACAATATATGACAACTGGTTCTGTGATTTCTTCTTTCATACCTTTCAGTAGTATCTTCAACCACACAATATTATTATAATTAACTGTTGTTGCTACATACTCGGCTTTAGTTGTAGATTTTTAGGTACAATTCTATTTCTTTCTTGTCCATGAAACTAATCTTTTTACTAAAAGAAATGCTCCACCCGCGGTGCTTTTCCTGTCATCCAAATTTCTAGCCCAATCAGAATCAGTATAGACTCTGAGTTCAAACTTTTCATTCTTTTTGTAATACAAACCATAGTCATAAGTTCCTTTCAAATATCTCAGAATTCTTTTTACTACCATCATATGAGTTTCCTTGGGATTGGTAGAAAATCCCGCAACAATACCAATAGCCAGTGCAATATCAGGTCTGTTGTGCACAATATATTGCAGCTTTCCAATCATTGATCTGTAAAGGGTTTGATTCACTTCTTTTGTATCATTATTTTTTGTTAACTTTTGTCCAGTAGCCATGGGTGTACTCACTAGTTTTGAATCTTCCATTCCAAAAAAATTTAGTATGTCCTTGACATATTTTGATTGAGTAATATAGATACCATTCTTCATCTGATATATTTTTAAGCCAACAAATTTTTTTATCTCACCAAACATAGACATCTCAAATTCAATTGCATCTCCTTTGCAAATGCTTGGCATAACATATCTTGTCCACTAAATATAATGTCACCAACAAAAATTTCAGCCAATAAAGTACCTTTACATTTCTCTATCTTCAAATATAGATTGTTGTTGTCATTGGTTCTTGCAAATCCAATCTTTATCAGATAATTGTGCAATCTCTCATACCATGCTCTTGGTGCTTGCTTCAGTCCATATAGTGCTTTGTGTAATCTGCAAACCATGTTCCTCTTGCTTGGGTCAACAAATTCATCGTCTCATTCAATGTAAACTTCTTCTTCTAATATCCCATTTAGAAATGCTGACTTTACATCATTTTGATAGACTTTAAAACCTTTGTAGGTTGCATATGCAAGTAATGTTCTTACTCCTTCCAATCTTGCAACTAGGGTGAATGTTTCTCCATAATCAATTCCTTCCTCTTGTGCATAACCTTTGCATACCAGTCTAGCTTTGTTTCTTGTTATCTCTCCATGTTCATCCATCTTATTTTTGAATACCCACTTAGTACCAATTACATTTTTGTCATTCGGCCTAGGTATAAGTGTCCAAGTCTTATTCTTCTCAATCTGTTCAATTTCTTCATTCATGGCTTGTATCCAGTCTTCATTGTCTAAAGCATATTTATTGTTTTAGGCTCAATATCACATAATAAGCATGTATCATCTCTCAACTTGCTTCTTGTTATAACAGCAGAATTCTTTGATCCTACGATTTGATCAAGTTTATGGTTCCTACTTACATACTTTGCTAGAGTAGGTTCTTTTTCTGCTTTAGGTTGATCATTCATGTCCAATTCAGGTTGATTCTATGACTCAGCATCTCCATCAGATAGCTTGGAAAATACCTCCTGTTGCCCAACAGCTTCGTTCTGTGACTCAACAGGTGCTAGTTGTTGCTCGGCAACCTCTTGTTGGAAGTATAATAATGGGGAAAGCAAGATACTAAGAGGGGGGTGAATCAGATCTTAAAACTTAACCACTTAAAACAAATTGATCCACATTCATACATATATGAATTTAACCTAACATCATATAGTATCAATAACATGAAATGTATAACTCATAACATAGAATTTTGGTAACCCAGAAACCCAAATAGGTAAAACTGGGGCGGGGATGACACCCACAAAATCTTCACTACTGCAACAATAAAGCGTGCCTGTTAGGGCTACAAGAGTTTGATTGCAGCATATAATCTACCTAGTTAAAGGTTTGTTCTATTAAGAACTAAAGATCATTACAATATACCTTGTTAAAGGATTTCAACTTATAATAAAGTAAGCACTCGGCTAAGAGATTTAAAATGGTCTACTAGAACCACTCTATTAAGAGATTTCACCTGATACACCTATTAGAATGTTTCAAGTAGTGATCCTTTGTTATGCACTCAGATGCTGATGACAGATATGCTCTTTCCAATGCCTTCTTTGATCTCTCTATCTGATATGTCTTTACTCTGCTTTTCTCTGCTCTATCATTTTGCTTGATCTAGGATTCTTCTCAAGATGACTTAATGTTCATCTCTCATTAACACACAACCCTTCTCTCTATATCTCTCACTTACACTCACATTTTCTAGGGTTAGAAGCAATCTTATATGTCTTTTCAGATCTGGAAACAATATCTAGATCAACGATCAAGATCTATTGTTTATGCCTCCAATGCATTCTGATTTCCTGATTGGCTCCATGCCATGCATAGTATAAAAAAATTAAATGCATAATTAACTTACTAGACAAATACAAAATGCGTACAATGTCAGCCCAAATCTCATACAAGTCGGCCTAAACTGTTTACATCAAAGTTTGAATCAATCCTAACATGTATGCAAAAATTGTTCTGCTCGACACTTAACATCTTTGTCGCTCAACACTTAATATTCTACTTGGCTCGGCATGATGTAACTCGACAACCTAAAACTTGCTCGGCAATGTTGCTCGGCCTTGAATGTTTAGCTCGGTCATAGTGATAACCACCTAAAACTACCTAAGTAAATGACTAAGTGTAGGTAACTAATCATCAACAAAACTTAGGGATTAACAATCTCCCCCTTTGATATTAGTGGCAAAAACAAACTTATCATTTTGATTCATTCTAACCAAAATGTTTCCTAAGTACATATTGTACTTCCCCTAGGAATGTACATCATTCTACATACAAAAATTTACATAGTATACATGCCTTTAAAAAAAAAATTTACATTGATACCTTGTACTGATCTCCTTATGCTATATCTTTGTCAGTCCTGCCAGATTCCCCCTTGTTTTTGTCACTGATTGCAGGTGGGGTCAAGTTATACTTGTCCAAAAACTGTTTATGAATTTGTAAGGTGGACGCAAATGCAGAGTCCCAACTATCCTTGACAAACTTCATAACCTCTATTTTCACTTCTAGCTCGGCAGATAGACTTACTAAAATTTCTGCAGTGGAGAGATGAGAATCTCTCTTAATCAATTCATTTCCAGATGATAGTTCTTTTTTAATGACCTCCAGATGAGGTATCAGGCTTGTCTTAATAGTAATCAATTTGGTCCTAATCTGACCATCTTCAGCCATGAGCTCAGCTATCCTCCTTTGTGCATAAGTCAATCTGTTAAAATGTAAGGAGCTAGTGCTAGCATCCATAATCAGTGAACTTGCAGTTGAATTTAAGTCTAGTTGAATTTTCTCTAAAGCCTATTTATTATCCTTTGTGAAGAATTCAACATTAGGTAACCTCCCATACAAAGAATAAACATTTGTTGCAACTTCCTCCAAAATTCCTACAAGAGAAGAAAGTTCAACCTGTTTTACCGCAATCTCTCCTGAGATTTTTGCTAGTACTTTGTTCTCAAATTTCCTCTTAGACTATTGCAACATCTTTTCATTTGCTTCAATATTTTCATCATTTACCTTTTGCACAATATGAACTAACTATTCAAAAATAGGGGCTTGAGGGTTCTCATCTTCCATGTCAAAAGCTTTTACAAATATGTCTTTGATGTCATGTAAGACTTGCTTTTTCTTCTGCTCCCTTTTCAGTTCCTCCTGTCTTTTCTTCCTCTTAAGTAGCTCTTGAAGATTCTCAATCTATTCATAAGACAAAACATTTGGATCCCATGGTGGAATCACAATAACTTTATCTAATGTGACATCAAGAATCAGAGACTTCTTCCTCATAACTTTCCTTCTCTTAAATTCAGGTGAACTACTGCTCAACTTTATTTCTGCAATACCTTTTCTAGTTTCAGTAGTAGTCACCATTGCATCTTTCAGTTCAGTCAAAATTGCCCGTTGATCAGGCATGCCTCCTATTTTAATTCTTGTAGGAGTTGATGATGCAAAATGCGGTAGATCAACCAACACTTACACTGCCTCTTGTTCTTTAGGCTCATTGGTAGTATCTCTTATCTCCTCACTACTATATAGAATTGATTTCACAACCTCTAATATAGGTGAATGTTGTGTAATTACCTCTTGTTCATTTATTTTCTCCTTTTCTGCTTCTTTATGAGCATCTTTGTCATTAGGTTCCTTTTGAGTTCTCTCTTGATCTTCCTCTGTAATATTTTCTCCTTCAGCCTCAATTGCCTTAATAGGTGATTCTATAGTTGAGTCTCTCGGCTAATCCTGACCCTCGGCATCCGAATTGCTAGAGTCATCAATTTTCACATCAATTGGACTGTCAATTGTCGGATCAACAATGTTAACTGTTTGTTCTTGTACTTCTACTCCAATCTTGTCAGGCTCAATAAAAGTTTGAACTATTGATTTTTGTGGTACAGGGGTGGATTCAATCTCTTTAGCCTTCGGCTCAAATGTTCCTTCATCAATTTTCTTCTCTTTTGGAGAAACCAATCCAAAAATTTCCTTCCAAATCCTAGTACTCTACTATACTAGTCCTTCAATATCATTTTTCAAAATAGCATAACCTCTCTGTTTAGGTATGAATTTATTCTTATACTCTTCAACAAATTTTTCTCTTTATTTCTTGGTCAGCTCAGGAATGACTTGAGCTAATGTGCCTTCCCTTATCTATCTTTCAGTTGTGAGTGCAAATTCCCATTTTCTAGATAGAAAATCATATAACTCACTCAGCACATTGTTTCCTATTGTTGTAGTTTTTAACTTGAAATTACACATCATGTCTAGAAGAGATTCTTGAACTTTATGCTTATCTTCTACCTTCAGTTTTTCATACTTGATAAACTTAAAACTAGATAACCCTACATAATTTCTCAAATTCTCACATACCTCATTAATATTTGTGGGTCTCTTGAATGGTGTTGTTGGTATGTTTCTGGGTTCATCAGTTTCTATCTTGTCTTCATCACTTTCTAGATCCAAATATAGTTTCCTTATTGGTCTGTTAACTTGTAGGCTCGACACAGCCTTTATTGCAAATTTTATCTTTGATCCAAAACTACCCTCTCCGATCTTCTTTACATAAAAATTTTTTTCTCTACTGGTGATGTGGCAGTATATTCCCTTGTCCTTGGATGATTTGCAATAGGAGGGGTAATTCTAGGTTTTGCTTTACTTAGCTTGGTTACCTTGGCTACTATTGGTCTCTTTCCTTTTGCCTTAACAGTAATCTCTTCTTCAGATTCACTGACTTCTACTTCTTGTTCCTCAGATACATCTTCACCTTTTCTAGTAGATATGTCTAGAGGTGCATCCTCTAGCTCCTCATCACTTGGCAAGCCAACCATTTTCTTCAGATTTTTCACAATCTTTTTCCCCTTTCTCTCCATGGTTCCTGCCTCAAGATTAATGGATATCTTTGCCTTAGCTTCATCATAATTTCTGAATCTTTTTGCTTTTGTATCAAACTCCTCTGCTAGGAGTGTTGTGATAGCTGCTGATGTTTCATCAATGTTAACTTCACAGGGAAATGGCTCTATCCATGATACCCTAGGTGTCACAGCCTGAATATAAGTATAATTTGTATCAACTAAGAAACATATCTCTTCATAGTGCTTTTCCACAAGTGAATTGGGAATTCTGGTCCTCAACCTCATTCTCTTTTTGAATTCTACAAAATAATTTCCCATAATACTATTGAAATTATTGCCTAATTGCTTAATACATTCACTAATCTATAAAGTAATAGGTCTGTCCTTCTTCCAAACAATATTTCCTAGTGTAGGAAATGACTTCTGTACATAGAAGAATATACACATTAGCAAAGAGCCAAACTTACATGATGAGCTTTTAGCTTTTCTGATTGATAGTAAGTTCTCGGCTAGTTGTGTTAACTGCAGCTCAACAAGGTCATAGGTGTTATTCTTCTTCACTATTTTCCATGCCTGGTCCACAGTTGTGCAAGGAACACTATCCAGTTGGCTCGACTGATAGAACTTATGTGCAATCACTCTTACTCCAAAGTCAAGTTCTAAATCTTCAATTTTAGAGATATTCACACCTCTATTGTTCCAGACAGCTCCAGTGTTAGCTGCTATCTCTTCTTTCTTTTGATCTCTCATTGTTCGTTTACCACTAATAACAAGATATCCAGTAACTCGATGAATAATATCTTTTGTGATCCTTACTGGTCCATTGTCCAACCACATATGCATATTATGAACTTAGCTTAGGATAACCTTAATCCATTCATCCTTGAATTCTGGTGGAAAATATAGGGCACGAGTTAACCCTTTGTCGGCTAAATGCTTGAATTCATCTTTCAGAATTCCATTTTCACATAACTTGTCATAGGATTTTCTCAATTCGCTATCACCCACTTTGCCAATTTTAACCATGTAGCAGGATCTAACATCGTGGATCATAAGTACCTTTGGTGGGATTGATGAGAGGGCTCCATTTAGATCACTTAGAATTGCACTTTCAGGAACGGCTCAAAAGTTAGGTGGTGCACATGCATCACTCCTTACTAACTTAATTTGATTCAGATCCTCCTCCATTCCTTTAACTGGTGCAGAAGAAATTGCAACCATAATCTCTGAAATTAGGGTTCGAGAATGAAGAACATGGTACCTCAGCAAGTAACACTTCACACTGTTCAACTTAGGGTTGCCGACGGCACGCTGACAAAATTATCAAAACAAAATTTACTAAGATCAATTCTACAACTTCTTCAATCACTTTGTGAATGCTAAAAATTGCAAGGTAAAATGAAAAATAGACTGTTCATCCTTATATAGACTCGAAAGGTCAAGATAGGTAAGCAAGAAATATTTTTCCATTTAGGTTAGTGCACGCCAGCTGTCATTGGCTGACTAACACAACTTTCATAACACTTAGCTTACCATACTTGGCCATCACACAACTTACTCGGCCAACCAACTCCGCACCTATAGTGCAGATAACTCTTCTCGACACTTGTCACAAACATGTCCTGGTGCATCTTTACATATGTAGATATGGACTTTGGCACATTTACATATTAGGAACTGATGTAAGATTTGGAATTTAAATGTAGTTCCTTACATACCTCTATTGCTTAGTTAGAGATGGTGTGATCACCTGATCCATTAGATTGGGTGACCTCGGCTTCAGTGGATTCACTGCTGCTCGGATCTATTTTCCTTACCCATGTCTGGTTTATTTGTGCTCTTATTTGTTCAATAGTAGGAGCAGGAACTCTTGTCCTACACTCTCTCTTAGTATGACCTATCTTCAAACAACTAAAATAGACTAAGATTTCATTCATCAAACTCTTAGATTTCCCTCTGAAATGTGTCTTTAAGCAATCTTCAGGTGCATGTCCATATTCTTCACAGTAATGACAACTCTACCTTGTATTATAATCCTAGTTGTAAGTGTTGCCTTTCTTAGATGCTTTGTTTGTGTCTTTGATGTCCATTACTGTTTAGAATTGGATCTACAGTCTTGTGCTTTATGACCATGTTTCTAACACTTGTAACAATAACCGTTAAATCTTGGTTTGGCCTGCATCACTTGCTTCAGCCCAACATTCATGTGCTTTATGTCCAAATTTCTTGCAATTAAAACAGTAACAATTAAACTTAGGTTTAGGATTGGACTTACCTTTCTTGCTTCAGCAAATGTTTTCTGTATGACTTAGTTTTCCATAGTGGTGGCAAACTGGCTTGTTGTGCTTTGTCTTTGCATTCCTCCTTTCACCATTCTTGGATGATTCTCCTTTCTTAGCAGATGTCTTTGGCTCAGTGTGACCTAATCTAGAAGAATCCTTTGACCTCCTTGATGCTTCCATCAAATTCTCAAAATGAGTCAAAGCTTAATTAGGTTTATTCAACCTTTCATTCAGTTCCTTCTCAGATCTAAAATCATCTTTCAATTGATTGTTCTCAAATCTCAGATTCATCATTTCCATATCTTTCCTACTAATCTCCTGATTTGCAAGTAGCAGCTGATTCGCCATGTCAACCTGATTGATTGTCATCATTTGCACATCATGTGTCCTTTCATCAAGTATGACAGTTATCACTCTTTTATCTTCTTCTGCCATAGCTTTGTCATCTTCAGCTTTCTTCTTTTGTTCAACTACTTCACATAGTCTTACTATCTGCATTTCTTGTTCTCTTTTCAAGTTTATGACTTCTTCACATAGCGTATTGTTCTTTTCCAGTAGATCTGCAATTGTTGCACCACTCTTAGTAGAATCTCCATTCTGAAATAGATTTGCAGTGTCATCTTCCTGGTAATGAGTATCATTCATTTGTTTGGCCAAATCTTTCCTAGCTATCAATGATTTCTTCAATTCCTATCTTTCTATCTCAAGCTGATGTAATGCTAGCTGGATCTTGATCTTCTGATTCTCAGTGACTTTACCCAACTTGTAAACCTCCATCTCAAGATTTGTACTCACAAGCTGATTAAAAGCTTTTGTAGGTGAACTGTGCTCTGATACCAATTGTTGGAAGTACAATAATGGGGAAAGCAAGATACTAAGAGGGGGGGTGAATTAGATCTTAAAACTTAACCACTTAAAACAAATTGATCCACATTCATACATATATGAATTTAACCTAACATCAGATAACATCAATAACATGAAATGTATAACTCATAACATAGAATTTTGGTAACCCAGAAACCAAAATAGGTAAAACTAGGGTGGGGATGACACTCACAAAATCTTCACTACTATAGAAATAAAGTGTGTCATTAGGGCTACAAGAGTTTGATTGCAACATGCAATCTACCTGGTTAAAGGTCTGTTCTGTTAAGAACTAAAGATAATTACAATCTACCTTGTTAAAGGATTTCAACTTACAGTAAAGTAAGCACTCGGCTAAGAGATTTAAAACGGTCTGCTAGAACCACTCTGTTAAGAGATTTCACCTGATACACCTATTAGAATGTTTCAAGTAGTGATCCTTCGTTATGCACTTAGATGTTGATGATGGATCTTCTCTTTCCAATGCCTTCTGTGATCTCTCTATCTGATATGTCTGTACTTTGCTTTTCACTGCTATGTCATTCTGCTTGATCTAGGCTTCCTTTCAAAATGACTTACTGTTCATCTCTCATGAACACACAACCCTTCTCTATATATCTCTCTCTTAAACTCACGTTTTCTAGGGTTAGAAGCAATCTTATATGTCTTTTCAGATCTGGCAGCGAGATCTAGATCAACGATCAAGATCTATTGTTTATGCCTCCAATGCATTCTAATTTCCTGATTGGCTCCATGCCATGCATAGTATAAAACAATTTAATGCGTAATTAACTCAGTAGACAAATATTAAATGCGTACAAATGTCGGCCCAAATCTCATACAAGTTGGCCTAAACCATTTACATCAAAGTTTGAATCAATCTTGACATGTATGCAAAAAAAATTCTGATCGGCACTTAACATCTTTGTCGCTCGACACTTAATATTCTACTCGGCTCAACATGATGTAACTCGGCAACCTAAAACTTTCTTGGCAATGTTGCTCGGCCTTGAATGTTTAGCTCGGCCACAGTTTTTTTCCAAAAAAGGAAAGAATTCAGCTGTTGCTGCAAATGTGTTAAAGGAGAAATATGACTCTACTTATAGTAGTCTTAAAGCAGAAATAGTAGTCCTTCCAGAATTATGATTCTACTTATATGCATGACAAGGATTTCCCCCTTCCTCCCATCCCTTCTCTATAATAAGATTTAAAAGATCTATTGATTGCATAATATATCCTTTTGTCTGTATCCTTCTTTCTCTGTTTATTTCAACTAATGTATTTTATCTGTCAAAGCAGGGACATGAAAAGAAGCCTCGAGAAAGTATTCTATGTGCAGAGTTTGCCAATGCAGTTAAGCAAATAAACAAAGATCTTCCCGAGGATAGTCAATTGAAGTTCATACACTGGGATTTACATAAATTCTTTAGAAGGTCTGTGCTTAACTGTAGCTTGAGCTAATGGATTTCTATGATTTTGTATATATTATCGAGTTTCACAAACTTCCTATGGGTTATTTGTAGAAGGATTATTACTTCTATTGCATAAAACATTTCAGATATTTGATAACTGTGGTCTTTTGTGGTTGCAGTAAATTAGCTAATGTTTTACAACTATTAGCAAGTTTGGCAGTTGATGCATTGGACCACACCGGATTCTTTTATAGTTCGATAACTTCTGACATGAAAATCGACAAGCAGCACTCAAGGAACAATTTGGAGTAAGTATGAACTCAACATGAATATGTGCATGATAATGTGATTTGTTGTAATTACAATCTTATGATTGCAGTATACATGTCCACATTCAATCTTTATACCTCTTGGAGTTAACATCAGTCAATTTACTTATTGTCTTCACTGGTTAAATTTTTGTTAGCTCTGGGTTAATGTGTCCTTTCCAAGCAATTAAGTAGAGATTATATGAAGATATTCCACTGCAACTCAGATTAAAGGAAATCAAACTAGATAGAACTGATTGTATTAGTGTCCATATCAGACATTTCACATTTACATGTTCAAGGTTTGTATATTGAATACTTGCACGATACTCTTTTACATAACATAGATGAGCAATAGTACTAGGTGTATAAAGATTCTTCTATTATTGGAGCTAGGGAGTTAAGAAACTATTAATGGTCATCATTTTCTCCTATAAAATAGATAATGCTTAATGGCTTTCTCCTTTGAAATAGATAATAGAAAACCAATAATTATTATCACTACATTGAAATACAGAATTTTAGGTACGATTTCAGGGATCTTATTGGTTTATTTAAGGAAGTATATTGCCCTTTCTATTGAGTATCAGACCAGTAAATTTCATGCAGAATTAATTATACGCTTAAGATTTTACAGTTGTACTTATCTCTAAACATGCTTGTTAGCACTTCTGTATATCCTTTAGTCTTCTACTTAATAAAGAAATCTTTTTACCATGTTAGATGAACAATGTTTTTCAAGTACAACATTCATTAGAAATTTATGCCTTTCTGTTTGATTTTTTTATTCTTTGGTCATATACAAAAAGTGAAACCTTAGCTTAGCAGGTGTTTTTCACTATGAATTTTGTCTTTGATTTAGTAGTGAGATGCTACTGCTTTTTTTATTATTATAATTTATTACATTTTATTTTACAGAGGTGACAATACCGTGGAAAAGTGTACACCAACGGTTTGTGATGATCCTAATGAGAAAGACTTGGAAAGAAAACCTTTGTATCAAAGAGGAGTTCTACGAACAAACTGTATTGATTGCCTGGACCGTACAAATGTTGCTGAATATGCATATGGCTTGGTTGCACTAGGCCGTCAGCTTCATGCTTTGAGTTTGATAAATATGCCTGAAATTGAGTCAGATTCACGATTATCTGAAGCTTTGATGGGATTGTATGAGACTATGGGTGATACACTTGCTTTGCAGTATGGTGGTTCTGCTGCTCATAACAAGGTCAGTTGCTTTTGTTTCTTAAAGCACTTCAATGCAAGTAGCATTAATTGAGAGTTTTTTAGCTTGTTCTTTTAAATGCTTGTGATTCACTGAATTGAGATCTTATGTTTTAAAATTCAAAATGCTAATCTATCTTCATCTTGAGGTATCTTAGTTCATTGGTGGAGAGGTTATTATCTCATGATTGCTTATTACTTATTGTTTTTTTTCATTGAGTCTTTCTGAACTCGCACATCCATAATCCATATTTTTGAGTCAAAAAAATACCTTGATACATTCCTTGCTTTTTGCTTGCTGGGTTATTGTTATGTTAGCGGATAAAAATCTCTCTTGTAATGAAAGTCGTGTGTATACATAATCAGATGTTTCAACATAAAAGTGAATTGAACTCCTAGAAGGATGCATATTTAGGATTATATTTCATGAGATTGAATTCCTAGTCTTCAGTAACTTGTCCTCGTCCCTCTGTTTCTGATTTCATGCCCTTACCTTTGAAATATTGTTTCTAGGATTTTTGGTGTTCTTCTAGGTGTCTTCCTTGCATGTTCCTGAATTTCCCTGTTTTCCTTGAAAGGGAACTTTGTGGAATATAGGTATAAGACGAAGTGAGTGTTTGATTCTTTTGCAATAATACTTGAAATATATGCTTGGTGCAGATAACTTTAAGTAACAATACTTAGGCCCTTTGGTGAAGAAGAAAATTCAAATTGCTTGAAAGGAAAAGAATGGAAGGGTTCATGTATGGTGGCGATAATATTTGTCAATGTAACATACAAAAACAAAAAATGAAAGGTTTCATATGTAGCGATGATAAATTGTATATATTTATCTAATATAAATGATGCTTGTGAGAGGTTTTTGAAGATAGGAGAAGCATAGAGTAAAAATCTGGATCTCAGGTAGGAATGCCCTCTTGTTGATGCAAAATTTACAAGGCACAGAGGAGAATCAGCATTCCATCATCACTTATTTGGATAAGGGAAAAAATTATCAGTGCTAAGGCACTGCTAGTAGTCTTTTCACTAACATACTGAAGCCATTGATAAATTCTTTTGTTGAAAAAGAGACTGAAAAAGAGAATTTGGTGCTGAACATCAGTTTCAAGTTTTTATAGCACCAACTCCAAAAGACAGCAAATCACACACTTTTTTCTCAGTGAACCTTCTTATCCACTCGATTAATGACAATCCCAATTCGGCAACCAGGGATATTGGTACGACATCAGCAATTCTCATCTTCTTGGAGCAAGCATCAGTATTAGGCTTCACACTACTCCAAGGTCTATGCGAACATTTTGATGGTAACTTGAATTGGTTGGGATGAAAGCAGATAGGGAACAATCAACAATGGCTAATGGGATGGAATCATGGAAGAGAACATAGAACAACCAACAATGGCTGTTTGATTATCTCACTTCATTTTCCATCTCCATTTGACTACATTTTCTTTGCTGTCTCAATTCCTTTCTTTGTTCAAACAATTTGTGCATTGCATTTAAAACCAACTAAAACTGCCGAAGTAAATGACTAAGTGTAGGTCACTAATCATCAACAAAACTTATGGATTAACACCTCTTTCTTAGGTTCAAGTAATTCACTAGAATCTTCCTCATCCATATAGATGAATGATTTGTAACTTTCAGGTTCCTGTGTGCTTTCAACTTCATTTCTTTCTACATACTCATCAATTCTAACATTTGCACTTTCCACAATTTTTTTAGTGTTAGAATTCAAACACTTGTAAGCTTTACGTTTAGTTGAATAAATAAGAAATATGCCTTCTTCACCTTTAGCATCAAGTTTTCCATCTCTGTTATCCTTCAGTATGAAACATTTTCTTCCAAAAACTTTGAAATATTTTACATTAGGTGCATACCCATACCATAGCTCATAAGGTGTAGCATTAGTACCTTTCTTGACTTGTACTATGTTCAGGGTATAGAGTGTTATACTTATAGCTTCTCTCCAATATTTTTGTGCAACTTTTTTCTCCATCATTAGTGTTCTGGCACAATCCATGATAGATCTATTTCTTCTCTTAGCAATACCATTCTGTGGTGGTGTCCTGGGCGTGGACATCTATCTTTTTATCCCTTGGTCATTGTAGAACCTGTTAAACTCATTAGAAATAAACTCACCTCCTCTGTCAGATCTTAAACATTCCAGGATTTTACCTGTCTCCTTTTCAACTTTTGCCAAGTACCACTTAAATAACTGGAATGCATTAGATTTTTCTTTAAGAAAATAACATGCATCATTCTTGAGTAATCATCAACAAATAGAATAAAGCATCTATCTCCATAGTAACTTTTCTCACCAATAGGACCACAAAGGTTAGTATGAACCAATTCCAGAATTTCCTTAGAAGTATGAGTCTTGCTTTTGAAACTAGATTTAGTCATTTTTCCTAAATGACATTTCTTACACGTTGCATTTTCAGGTTTCTTCAACTTAAGCAGCCCTCTAACCTTTTTCAATTTACTTATGCTTACCAATTTATCAAATTTTACATGACACAACCTTTTATGCCATAACCAAACATCATTATATTGTACAAACAAGAATGTCTCATCAGCTAAATCCAGATAGAACAAGTTACCTTTTTCTTTTCTCACCACTTCCAACTAATTCTCCACTGGCATTATAGATGTTTTCCTTCTTGTGATGGAATTCAACTCTGTAACCAGAAGTATTCAGCTGTGCAACACTCACTAAATTATAATTAAGATCCTCAACCCAATATACATTGTCACATCTGATCTTGTTAGTCAAGTTAATTGTTCCTTTCCCCTTAACAAGACATGGTACATCATTACCAAATTTAACATAACCACCTTTACACTGATCTAAGGTTTCAAATTTATCTTTATCACCAGTCATGTGATGTGAACAACCACTGTCAATAATCCATTGGTCACCTTTACTCATATAAGAAATTAGTGCAATTTTCTCATCATCATCAGAATCATCTTTCATAGCAACATACACAACTTCTATATCATTTTCATCAAAATTGTCAGTTTCACTGTCAAAAGCTTCTTCAGCTATATAACAAGATTTCTTACCTTTATCTTTGTAATCATTATACGTTCTGAAGTCTCAGTCATCCTTTCTATCTTTATACTTGTTGTCTCTTCTTTAATATTTATCATTCTTATCAGGACATCTTGCAGCAATATGACCAACTTTGTTACATGAAAAACAAATGATAGGAAGTTTACCTTTGAATTTTCCTTTTCCTCTAGATATATTATTTTTTCCATGAGTGCTTCAAGTTCTTCTAGATCATCATCTGTAGTGTCGTTGTCACTATTCACAGATTTCTTTCCTTTCTTTGATTTGTTAAGGACCAACTGGGATCTGAATGCAGATTCAATAGCTTGTGGAGTGTAGTTATCAAAATTTGACATCTCAAATGCAATAAGTCTGCCTACTAGACCTTCCAAAGTCAAATTATTATTAGGAGTACATCTTAACTCTTGAATTGTAGAGAATCTAGTAGCATATAAAGGAAGAAGTGTTCTCAGTACCTTTCTCATAATGGTGTTATCATCAATGGTTCCCTTAGCTCCTCTAATAGCATTTACAACTTCCTTTATCCTACCATAATATTGAACTATATTTTCTCCTTCTTGCATTTTCATTTCATCAAAATTACCTCTTAAAATTTCAGATTTGGCTCTCAGTACATTTGTATCACCTCCATAAATGGTTGCAAGAGCATCCCACATTTGCTTTGCAGTTATACAATTCTTTATGTCTTCAAACTCATGATAGTTTAGAGATGATGCAATCTCCAACATTGCTTGATTGTGTTCCTATTTTTCTCTTAACTTTGCAATTGTGGTAGGTGTAGTGGGGGCTACATAATCATGTTCGACATAGTGCTCAGCAAAATCACCAATACCAGCCAGATGCAATTTCATCAAACTTTGCCATGCAGGGAAATTATCTTTGTTCAACTTTGGTACCTCCTTTTTATATATCTTGATATTTTGCTCCAAGTACCTTCAAACTATTTTCAAGAGACCAAAGCTCTGATACCAATTGTTAGAATGAATTTAGATTAATTGAGAGGGGGGTTGAATCAGTTATCCTCTAGTCTAGATGTACCAAATTAAATTTTATACCACTTTGAACAACTCAGATCTGCTCGGCAGCAATAGCATAAATCAACAACATACATTTGCAGTTTTATTGTTCAAATGTAATCACCTTGTAGAAACTTAACAGTAAAACACAACATAAACATTCACACAAGTTGACATCAGTATTTAACATGGAAATCCAATTTGGTAAAAACCACCAATAATATGCTATCAAGTTTTCACTCTTCTAAAGTGAGCTCTGTTAGGAGCCAACCCTGTTAAAGGTTACAAAACACATTGCTAAATGTGACTTGGTTAAAGGATTTAATCACCCTGTCAAGAGTGGCCTTGTTAGAGGACTTAGAACATTCCACCTGAATGTCACCTTTCTCAAAGGATTTATACAATGACTGTTAGGTCAACTTGCTTAAAGGATCTTGATTGATACAATGGTTAAAAAGTAATCATCAGGTGTGATCTGATACATACAACTTACTTTGCAAATCCAGATCCAGTTCAACATTAATGATAATTCACTGAGTGGCCTCCATTCTCTTTTCAATCTTCAGATCTTCTTGAAAATTTGTCAAGCAATCACTTTCACAGCTCTCTGCATCTCTATTCAGCCTTCTCTGCTAGATCATGCCAATCATTCAATTAACTATGCAATACTCTTGCATACACTTCTTACATTTTTTTTAATGAATAACCCATTGAGGTTATCTTATACCTCTTCATCTAGGTCAGATAAATATTTTGCCTCTTAATCAAGATTGTAGATCTTAGGTTAGTTCAGATCCAATGGCTCTTTCCATCTTTACATTTAATTTACTTCTCCAAAGAAATCACTAATTAAATCTTTTATCCTTGCATTAATTATGATTACCCATGCATTTAAATAGTGTGGACCAATCTTTCTTATCCTTACTTAACTTTACATATCCCAATAAAATCAATTATGTCATCCAGAGATCTCAAATCTCAACAATTACCAAAATACTATTGCTTGGCCAACACTGTGCTCTTCTAATCGGTCATCACTAGTTTCCTCGGCAATTTATTGGCGCTCGGTCATCACAGACTTCACTTGGCATAAACTATTCTTAGTAAACTGTCATCAAAAGATAAACAATGCATTACTTTGCCAATGTGCCAACTGATCAAGTACCCTTGTGATTTCCCATAACTCAACCATTCCACTTGGTCTTCTTGTTAAATCTTCTTCATCAATCAATAGATATGATACTCAAATAGATAGAAATAGTCTCCCCAATTAAGGTTTGACATCAATGAAAAAACAACAATTTTTTCCATTGTATCTTTCCAACATCTAATACCAATTTGATAGGGAGGCTCTCTTAAGAACTACTCTTAGTTCTTCACCAAGTCTCTTTCAAGACTTCTTACGACTTATTTTTCACCTAGAACCCTACTACCTTAGGAGGTTTCAACTCTTTGTCCTCCTACTCTCCTAAAGCTCCACTACCAATTCAAAATGCTCACACTTCCACCATGAACTCACAAGGGTGAGTGTTAGAATAACTAAGAGTAGGGAGGTGAATCAGTGGCCTCAAAAATATTCTAATAAATCAACCCAAAAACTTAATACCACAATATTAAGCCTCTAGTTATCTTCAGTCCTACAAGATGAATTCCTTCAAACAATCTTAACAAATAACTACTGCTCAAAGTTCATTGTTAAACCTTATTCTTACTATTTAACGATTAGCAGTCTTTCATTTACAGAAAAATAGTAAATTGCTTAGTGTATACCGATCAATCCAAAATTAGTTGTGTAATGAAAAACACTAAAGTAATGACTCATAAACACATTGACACATGGAGTTTTAACGTGGAAACCCTGTTAAGGGAAAAACCACTTGGGACCGATAACCCAAAATTTTCACTCTTCTAAAGTGAGCTCGGTGAAGATCCAACCCTGTTAAAGGTTACAAACAAACTATTAGGTGTGACCTTGTTATAGGATTTAAATAGAATAGTTTGTCACTTGACATTGGGCATCTCTATGCTACCTTCTATGACTAAACCCTGGTTTGTCAAATGATATCTGACATCTCATGCTGTCTTTGTGATCAAACTTTTTGATACTCCTTGGGATGTATCTCAATATAGAAAGGTTTGTTAAGTCCTGCTCGGTTAAGAGACTTTTTGAATCAATAGTTAAACTTAAATAGTAAATGATTTGTTCACACATACAACTTAGACTTGCAGATTTTTAGATCTACTGTAAGCTCATAATACCTTTCTGATCAATGTATCTTTTCAATACCTTTGCTCCACTTCTTTCTGCTCGATGATGTTGTGCTTCTCTGTTGCTCGGTGTCCACATAAATCTTTAGCTCTTTCCTCAACTTGATTGATCAGGATTGTATGAAGTTGTTCTTCATCAGTTTCTCTTCAACATCCTCTTTCTATATTCACTCTCCTAATTCATAATGAATTAGATTGTCTCTTTATATACATGATATCACCATTTCTCACTTCTTAATTTTCTTGTTCTTGGCATGATTTGTAATTTTAGCCAATCTTTCTTTAAAGCTTTACTTCAATTTTATCTTGTAGATTTCTCCTTGATAACTGGATAAAACACCTTTAAATCTTTTACTTATCTTTGGATTTAACTTGTCGATGAAAACAATGTTAACAACCAGTTAACTTTATCTTTAGCTCTTTCTGGGTAAGTATTTTTCCATTTTTGAACTTTAGTTCTTTTCGGTGTTTAACTCTTTGATAGCTTTGGTCAACACTTCAGTTCTCCTCGGGCATCTCCATCGGGGTTGTCTGTCCATCAAGCATCACTGTGAATTTTTTTTGATTGGTAATGCTTTTGATTCTTCTCGTCGGTAATGCTTGTCGGGTTTCTTGCTCGGGCATCACTATGACTTTTACTTTTGGGTTTCTCTGTCCGTCAAGGTGCACTTCCCATCGATGTTTGTAGTCACTTAGTGAATGCTGATCTATTATGCATTACTGATAGAATAATATTTATCTCTCTGAATCTATGAAGCCTTTGACACTTTGTATATAACCAATCAGATTATATCAAGTTGACATCAATGACAATACAATCCATTAACTGATTTAATGTCTCACATTATCTTTCTGCATTTCAGTGATCAACTTAACATCTTTAAACATTCAATTAGTTATGATTCATCAATCTCTCCCTTTGGCATTGATGGAAAAACACTACATTATCACACTATATTAATATTAATAAAATATAAAATATATCAAGGGTATTTCATCAATCTCTCTCATATCTTTTGTTCTATAACCAATACAAATGTCTGGCTCTTGGTAAGCTTAAATAGCTTAGATTTGTTTCTTGTAGAGTGTCTTATTCAATCTTTAATCCCTTTATTGGATAGATGTATCAACTTTTGGTTATATTTCTGATATGTGCTCTTCCTTGACTATTCCTCTCCTTGATCATCTCTTTTTCTTTGACAACAATCTCTCCCTTAGTATGTATATTCTCCCTCATGTTACTTCTCTCCCTTAGATGGATA
This sequence comes from Thuja plicata, assembly GCA_018584345.1. Lineage (NCBI taxonomy): Eukaryota > Viridiplantae > Streptophyta > Pinopsida > Cupressales > Cupressaceae > Thuja > Thuja plicata. Next base: position 2,501,849 of record MU224027.1, on the reverse strand, counting down.
TTTCATATGTAATCTCTCACTTTGGATTCTTAGGAACTTCTCTCCATGGATAATGAGTGGATAATGATATAATCTCTCCCTTTGATAACAATGCCAAACAATTCTTCCATCCTTTTTACAATATACTTCTTGAATTTCCCTATCCATTAGAAATACAGTGACTCAGGTGTTTAGTGTAGGTATGCACCTTGTTGTGTACAGATGTATCATTGCAGTTCATCTCTTGCTTGCATCAACATGAATGATCTTCTAATTTTGTGTAGGTTGATGCAGCCTCCTAGTCAGCTTACTGACCAATAGACAAGGGTTGGACCCCTAGTCTCTATCTCAGGTACTCAAATGTATCTTTTGGTAATGGCTTGGTACATATTTCAGCTAATTGTTCCTTGGATTGAACATATTCTAGTATCAATTATTTTGCATGCACTTGTTCTCTTAAGTAATGATACTTGATAGCAATATGCTTAGTCTTAGCATGCATGACTAGATTCTTTGATATGTTTATTTCATTGGTATTATCACAATATATAATTACTGGTTCAAGAATGTTCATATTCATACCTTCCAGTAATTGTTTGATCCATGCAATATTTGATCAGTTTGCAGTAGCAGCCACATATTCTTCTTCTACAGTAGACTATGAGATGCATCTTTGCTTCTTGCTGATCCATGTGACAAGTCTGTCACCCATGAAGAATGCTCCTCCAGTTGTGCTCTTTCGGTCATCTATGTTTCTATCCCAATCAACATATGTATAGACTTGAAGCTCAAATTTTCCTTCTCTTTTATACCATAAGCCATAGTCCTTGGTGTTCTTTAGATATCTCATAATTCTCTTGATAGAAGTCATGTGTGATTCTTTGGGATTAGCAGAGAATCTTGTAACTATTCCAACTGCATGTTCTATATCTGGTCTAGTATGAACAACATACATTCATTTGCCAATCATTGATCTATACAAGGCCTGATTTACCTATTTTGACTTATCTTCTTTTGTCAGCTTACATCTGGTTTCCATAGGTGTTCCAACTGGCTTGGAATCTTCCATCTTGAATATCTTCAACACTTCCTTGATGTATTTGGACTGACTGATATATATGTCTGCATCTTGTTGAAGAATCATGTTTCTCTTGTCTAGATCAAAAAATCCTTCAGTTTGTTCAATGTATACTTCTTCTTCTATTATTCCTTTTAGGAATGTAGATATGACATCCATCTGGTATACTTTTAATCCTTTGAATACAACATAAGCAAGATGAATTCTAACTCCTTCTATTCTAGCAATGGGTGCAAAGGTTTCTCCATAATCAATAGCTTCTTCTTGTGCATACCCCTTGCATACTAATCTTTCTTTATTTCTTGTGACTTATCCATTCTCATTCATCTCGTTTCTGAATATCCATTTGGTACCGATGACATTCTTGTCATATGGTCTCGGTACTAGTGTCCATGTACTATTCTTCTCAATCTATTCTATCTCTTCATTCATAGCACTTACCTATTCTTCATTTTCAAGTGCAGTATTAACAAATTTAGGCTCAAAATCACAAAGTAAACATCTAGTGTTTAGTGACTTACTTCTTGTTCTCATTCTAGCCTTCTTGTCTCCTATGATATGATTATGTAGATGATTTCTTCTGACATACTTGGAAAGTTTTGGTTCAGCTCTTTGTCCATCATTGTGATCATTATCTTGACCTTCATTCTGATCTCCATTGATCAGAATATCATCTTGATTATTTTCCTATTTTTCAGTAATTGCACCATGATGCTCGGGTGCAATGTTTTGTTCCTCGAGAGTGATACATTGTTGCTTAGGTAGAGTGTCAATTTCCTCAGTGTAAACAAACCTGTTGTATCTTCTGGTTCTTTTCTTCTTTCCTTATCATTCCTCTCTACAAATTCATCTATTCTTACATTTGCACTTTCCATGATCTTGTTAGAGGACTTGTTAAGACATTTATAAGCCTTGCTTTTGGGGGAATATCCTAGAAAAATACCTTCATCACTTTTGGAGTCAATCTTTCCATTTCTATCATCTTTCAAAATATAAAATTGACTTCCAAAGATTCTAAAGTAACTTACATTGGGTGTGTAACCATACCAAAGCTCATAGGGTGTCTTCTTTGTGTCCTTCAATTGTACTATGTTCAATGTGTAGACAACGGTATTGATAGATTCCCTCCAAAAATTTTGAGTGATTCTTTTCTCAATCATTAGTGTTCTTGCACAATCAACAATTGATCTGTTTCTCCTTTCAGCAATTCCATTTTGCTGTGGTGTTCTTGGTGTAGAAACTTGTCTTTTAATTCCATGCTCATTGCAATAGTTAGCGAATTCATCAGAAACAAATTCCCCTCCTCTATCTGATCTTAAGCATTTCAATTCCTTACCACTTTATTTTTCTACCATAGCCTTATATCATTTAAACATCTTGAATGCTTCTGATTTATCTTTTAAGAACCTAACTTTCATCATTCTAGAATAATCATCTACAAAGAGAATGAAATACCTATCACCATAGTAACTCTTTTTCCTCATGGGTCCACATAAATCAGTATGGACTAATTCTATAATTCCATTAGATGTATGGGTTTTACTCTTGAAACTAGACTTTGTCATCTTACCTTTTTGATAATTCTTGCACATGATATGTTCGGGCTTTGACATGCTCGATAAGCCTCTTAATTTTCTTTTATTGCTTATCTTTATCATGTTGTCAAAATTCACGTGACATAATCTCTTATGCCACAATCATATGTCTTTGTTTCTAGCCATAAACAAGTGGTGTTAATGTCATCAAGATATAAAAGATTACCTTTTGTCTATTCACCAGTTTCAATCAACCTTCCTGATTCATTGAAGATCTTTGCCTTTTTATTCTCAAATGCTACTTGGTGACCTATGTTATTCAGCTGTGAAACACTTAACAAATTATAATTAAGTCATTTTACCTAGTAAGAATTTTCACATTTGATCAGGTTGTTCAAAATTATGGTTCCTTTACCTTCAACTGTACAAGGTGTGTCATAACCCATTCTTACTGATCCACCATTATAGTATTCAAAAGTTTCAAACTTTTGTTTATCACTGGTCATGTGGTGAGTGCAGCCACTATCTATAATCCAGACATCATTCTTACTAACCTTAGATATGAGTGCAGTCTCTACATACCTTTCTTCTTCATCATCTAAATCATCCTTCATGGCTACAAATACCATCCAATGTCTTCATCAGATTTGGTCTCAGTGTCTCCATCTCTATTCCCATCTAGGTAACAATATTTCTTCCCTTTGTCCTTATAGTCTCAAGTATCTCTTCTGTCAGATTGTTGGTTGCTTCGGTAATCTCTGTTATCATCTCGGTCAAACTTCTTTTCATATGTTCTTTCATTACTTCTGTCATCTTTTTATTACAATTAAAACATACAAGTGGTAATTTACCTTTGTATCTACCTTTGCCTCACTGCAATATTCTTGCCATTAGTGCTTCAATCTCATCAAGTCCTTGGTCATCACTATCACTTTTTCTATCATTCCTCATAGTGTGTTTATGACTTGACTTACTTATTTTCAAAGAATATTTGAATGCAAAATCTATTGATGGTAAGACACTAATATCAAATTTATTCATCTCAAATGAAATCAGTCTACCAATCAGACTATCTAGAGTAACATTATTGTTTTCAACTGCTCTCATTTCTTGTATAGCAGATACTCTAATAAAATATACAAGCAGTAAGGTTCTTAGGATTTTACTTACCACTATCTCTTCTTCAAGTACACCTCCAACTCCTCGAATAGCATTGACTACCTCTTTGATTCTGTAGCTATACTGAGTGATATTTCCTCCTTCTTTCATCCTTAGATCATCAAACCTCCCTCTTAGGCTTTCTGCCTTGGCTCTTAATACATTAGCATCTCCTCCATGTACCAACTTCATTTTATCCCACATTTTCTTTACAAAGGTGTAGGTTTTGACATCTTCAAACTTAGCATCAGAGAGTGAGGAAGCTAGCTCTATCATCATGTAATTATGCTCATGCTTTTCTCTCAATTTTTCAAGTGTGTGAGGTCCTGCAGGAAACACATATTCAGTATCTAGGTGTTGAGTAACATCATTACCAATAACTGATAGGTGGAGTCTTATTTTTCTTTTCCATGATGCAAGTTGTCCTTATTCAACTTGGGCACATCTCATTTGTTCATCTTGTGATATTTTTCTTGAGTTGTTAAACTCCCTTTCTAAACGCACATGCTCTGATACCAATTGTTAGAATAACTAAGAGGGGGGCTAAATCAGTGGCCTCAAAAATATTCAAATAAATCAACCCAAAAACTTAGTACCACAATATTAAGCCTCTAGTTATCTTCAGTCCTACAAGATGAATGCCTTCAAACAATCTTAACAAATAACTACTACTTATAGTTCACTGTCAAACCTTATTCTTACTGTTTACCAATTAGTAGTCTTTCATTTACCGAAAAATAGTAAATTTCTTAGTGTATAACAATCAATCTAGACTTAGTTATGTGTAATGTAAAACACTAAAGTAATGACTCATAAACACATTTACACATGGATTTTTAACGTGGAAACCCTATTAAGGGAAAAACTACTTGGGATTGGTAACCCAAAATTTGCACTCTTCTGAACCGAGCTCGATGAAGAGCCAACCCTGTAAAAGGTTACAAACACACTGTTAGGTGTGACCTTGTTAGAGGATTTAAATAGAATAGTTTGTCACTTGATATTGGGCATCTCTATGCTACCTTCTATGACTAAACCCTGGTTTGTCAAATGGTATCTCGAATCTCATGCTATCTTCATGATAAAAAAATTTGATACTCCTTGGGATGTATCTCAATATAGAAAGGATTGTTAAGTCCTACTCGGTTAAGAGACTTTTTCAATCAATGATTAAACTAAAACAATAAATGATCTGTTCACACATACAACTTAGAATTGCATATTTTCAGATCTATTATAAGCTCATAATACCTTTCTAACCAATGTATCTTTTCAATACCTTTGCTCCACTTCTTTTTTCTCGCTGATGTTGTGCTTCTCTGTTGCTCGGTGTCTGCAAAAATCTTTAGCTCTTTCCTCAGCTTGATTGATCAAGACTGTATGAAGTTGTTCTTCATCATTTTCTCTTCAGCATCCTCTTTCTCTATTCACTCCCCTAATTCATAATGAATTAGATTTTCTCTTTATAGACATGATATCACCGTTTCTCACTTCTTGATTTTCTTGTTCTTGGCATGATCTGTAATTTTAGCCAATCTTTCTTTAAAGCTTTACTTCAGTTTTATCTCGTAGATTTCTCCTTGACAGCTAGATAAAATAGCTTTAAATATTTTACTTATCTTTGGATTTAATTTGTCGATGAAAATAATGTTAACAACCAATTAACTCTATCTTTAGCTCTTTCCAGCTAAGTATTTTTTCATTTCTGAACTTTAGTTCTTTTCGGTGTTTAACTCTTTGATAGCTTTGGTCAACACTTTATTTCTCCTCAGTCAACACTTTATTTCTCCTTGGGAATCTCTGTCGGGGTTGTCTATCTGTCGGGCATCCCTGTGAAGTTATTCTTGTTGGTAATTCTTGTGATTCTTCTCATCGATAATGCTTGTTGGGTTTCTTTCTCGGGCATCACTGTGACTTTTACTTTTGAGTTTCTCTATCCATCGGGGTGCACTTCCCGTCGGTGTTTGTATTCACTTAGTGAATCATGATCTATTATGCATTACTGATAGCATAATATTTATCTCTATGATTCTCTGAATTCTTTGACACTTTGTATATAAATGATCAAATTATATCAAGTTGACATCAATGATAATACAATCCATTAACTGATTTAATGTCTCACATTATCTTTTTGCATTTTGGTTATCAACTTAACATCTTTAAACATTCAATTAGTTATGGTTCATCAGTAAGCTCATCTACCACCTTCTTCACCCTTTCACAATCACCTTTTAGGATTCTATAGGGCTTTCAAATCATCCAATTTGATCCTCAAATAGTTCTTCTTGATTGATCTTGAATTCATTTCATTATCACTTTCAAGATTCCCTATTTTTAGGCCTACTAGCCTAGTAGGTCACAGTTAGCCCTAATTTGGAATTTTTTGGGCTTTCATTAAAAAAAAATTCAAACAACCCTCTAAACTCTTCAGTGATCTGGACACCCTTTTGGAAGACCCTAAATATTTTTTTGGTCTTAGTGTTCAGTCTGGTCGTACACTGCCCAAACCCTAACAGGGTTATTTAGCAAGGAAACAAGATTGTTTTCAAACTCTCAAAGGAAGCTCTATTCATTTGGATTCATCAATCCTCCAATCCTCTATCAAGGCTCTATATGAACCCTCTACACATCTCCAAGTCATTGGTTTTTCCAAACCAAGCTCCTGCAAGTTACAATCCATTGTTACTCTTGCTTCGTAGTCGGGCTATAGCTGAGCTCGCCTAGGGAAAGAGATTAAAATTAAAAAACACCATCTCTAGAACTCTAGAAAAAATAAAAATATTGTACAAGGAATCCAGTTTCATCCCTCCAAGGGTCGTGTGATTTCCATGGTTGGATTTGAAGTGGAGTCATTTTAACTGTACACACCCTGTCCATTCCAGTGATTAGGAACTAGAGACGACAATTTGATTTACATGGTAAAAATTAACAAAACTCAAAACCAGAGCTGAAAAATAAGTAAAATGATGTACCCTAACTATCTACAATGAAATATTTCCAAATTCAATCCATTGGACACGAATGAAACTAGTTGCAACAATCTCAGTCAATTATCAGAAAACTGTCAATTGATTGTTATTGGAAATCATGCCAAAATGTTAACCAACCTCTTTAAAAAGATAAGGAAGACCTTAAATATGTCTACCAATAATTTTTATCCCATTGGTTCTAACCCATAATTGACTTAGGGAAAGTTTCATTATTTTGCCCAAATGTTGTCATGCAACATTGGAAAGTTGCAAAAGTTGCTATAGCAACTTTTTGCAACTTTTACATATTTTCCAATTTCAATGCATTGAACCAATCTATGGGTTAAAAATGATATATAGACATCCCCTAGATATCCCTACAATAAAAATAAGACATTTTATGCACTCTTGGTGCCATTCTCCACATTATGCCACTTTTGGCTTACATTTCAATTCTTGGGTTTATTTGACACATTAAGGCTAAATTGACACAAAAACACAACACTCTCCAAAATACACCTATTGATTTATTGACTAGTCCTTATTCACACCAAGACCCTGATTGGATCTCTCACACAAAAATTTGAGGGTTGAAAATCATATAACCATTTATCGATTATCTTACTTTGCAGTAGTGTCGAAAGAGAGACGAGTCTCTTATTCTCAGGCTGCTAGGTAGAGTCAAAGAACATAAAGAGGACATGAAGAGAGTCATGGGGTGATAGGTTTGTCTCCTAGGCCTCAAGGTGGTGCATATGAAGGAGAAGGTACAAGGGGTGGTGTGGGACGATCCACAGGTTCTTGGACTACATTGATGACAAGGCCCGCAACCTTTGGTGGCAGTCATGCTTAGTTCTTCTTGTTGATTGTATCACAATTTGTTGATGCATACATATATTGATCTTGTGATAGCACTAATGTATCTTGATGATGTACTTTTGATATACTTCACCCTTTATATTATGATCATTCTCCTTTTTTGATGTCATTCGTACTTTGGAAATTATTATTTTGATTATATATGATGATATAGCATTCTATGATGGATGCATATCTATTTGATTTTATGCATGTTTACATGGTTTTATGCAGTATATTTCTGATGATTATACATATGATGGATATTTTATTTACATGGAGGCATATATATGTGATGATATATATAGATGGATAATGTATGGATGCATTTATAATTATTTGATGTCTACTTTATTTTATGTGATGTAATGTAATGCAATGATATAATTTCTGTGATGCAATGCAATAATGATACAATGATTTCTTTTGTTTTTATGGATGCAATAATATGTAATGATGTAATTAATTTCATATGCAATGGTGTAATTATTTGACTTCCAATATGAGAAGTAATGGTGATGTGATGATTTGATACGTGCCAATGATCTATTATGTTGATGTGTAAAATAATCAGATCTTTATGATATGCATTGATGTAATACGTAATGTGAAAAGATTTATGCTTTATGGAATGCAATGATAAGATGATGATTAATGATAATAATGGATGAATAATGAATTCAACCTAATGATATTAATATGAGTGATAATTAATGGATAATAATGGATATAATGAATATGATTAATATGATATAATGGTGATAATGCTTTAATGATTATTGGTAAATGCCTATGTACTTAATGACAATGATTACTCTAATGAACATGATTAATACAATGTACCTAATAATGATAGTGAATGCAATTAATGATTAATGAAGATGTCAAAAATGTGAATAATGATTAATGAGAATGTAATGAATGACTAATGCAAATGCAAATGAATGTAATGCCATGGATTCTAAATGAAGATGATTAATGAAATGCACTTTATTTTGTTAATGTCCAACGTACTCCATAAAAAAGGAGATTTTTAATTTGTTTTTAAGCCTTAATATATCCCATAAGCTTACCAATGCAATATGTACACCTAATTATGAATTCAAAACAATTGTTGTCACATTTTACTGAGCCTTCTCGTTTTGCTTTATAATCATCACTAAACTTTTTGAAATGTTGAAATTTGGTACAACCATCACTGGTATAATTGAACCATGATGAGGAGAATGCTGCTTAAATCGGTTTTGATTTGCAAGTTGATACAAGCATTGAGGTATACATATCCATAATGACCTAATTATCATTTGCGTAAACAAATAAGAATTTATCATTTTCATATGCAATTTAAGAACGTCCTTGATGATTCTTTGATGATCATCTCCTGAGAAAAAATTGCACCCTATTATGAATTAACTCACAAGTAGAAAACAAAGAAAATATCATGTTTCATCATTTCTTCTCTATTCCAAGACATCACGTAATTTTTAGAAAGACGTGATCACCAAAAATCAAGAAACAACTGATTGAACATATTTTGTTTTGTTATTCAATCCATATTCTAGAAGTATTCATCCATTTGTCTATTTTTTGTTTTGATGGTTGAACACTTGATGTTCAAAAGTTATAAGTCTCGATCTTGGTTTTGATGTGCTTGTATGATGCTTATGTCTGATTTACTTAGCTTGATGATTATCCACTCTTACAATTTTGATTTTGCCCTCAGTTTGACTTGACAAAATGATGATGGACATGGAAAATTTCCAAACAATGATAAAAGCCTTCTTGGACAACTGAGAGATACAGATGGATTTTTATTATGGCTATGTACAAGCACGATGAAATGCAATTGGATGAAATGTGATGCTCTTGATAGATAAATGGGCTTAACTTAAGACAAGTAGCACATGTTTGTCAGGTTTTCACCATGTGTGTTTATTGCAATTTTTTTTTTTTTTTTTCTCTTTTTTCATTTTTTGTATTTTTTTTCATTTTTTCTTTTTCTTTTTAGGATTCCACGATTGATATTCAACCTTGTTTTATATCCTTCAATATAATGATGTGTTGTTGTTTTGTTTTGGGGTTTTGTAATTCATTTAAGACAACTCATAAGCATGTGTAGTCCATGCAAGTAATTTTTGGGCATACTTGTATTACTATTGATGTGAAAAATATAACAAAGTCATGCCAATGTCTATTACACTTCTCACTACTCACATTTGGTCATGAAAGTTTATGCATCTTCATATCTTTATACTCCATCAAAGAGAAACATGCACCCCTAGTTTTTATATATTGAATTGACGGTGGATGTTGGGTTTGATTCATGCTCTATTTTGTTTCCCTTTTTTATATTACTCCCAGCTAATTTTTCTAGTGAATTTTTTTGAGGCACCTTGTCTTCATTGTCTAGATCTACATCCTCAAATCACCAATTGTTGTCTGTGCAATTCTTCCTTCTCTTTCATTAAATAAATACAAGATAACACTGCTTATAAGGGATTGACATTTGGTCTTTCCTCCCTCATTTTTCTTCCATTGAGCCTTTCTTTAGTTCCAACTAGGATTGCTTTCCTTAGGTACACCAAGGTCATTCTTGTTTTCCCTTTTGGAAAATGTTTCCTTTCCCTACATTTATCTTTTTTATTTTCTTTTTTTATCTCTCCTTTTTTTTTTGCAACCTCTCATCTCATCCCTAATGAGCTTGATTTTTAGACCTCTTTAGTCTATTTTCTCTCTTTATAATATTCTCATCATTTGGTGTTCATCTAGCTTCTATTATTGCTTTGGTAGTACACTACTATTGTTCCTTGACCTATCCCACCATTACTTTCCCAATACTTCAAAATGGGAGGCACCTAAACAATTTGGTACAATTTAATCCATTCTTTGAACTGCATGTGTATAATACATGACATATTTTGAATTATATTCACGAATGAAACTTCCACCATGATTCTTGCTATCTATACTAAACTAACTAGTTTGAATACTTCCAGACCATCAACACAATCAAAGTACAACACATCTATCACTAATATTTTTCCTTCTAACCTGACATCAATACTTCATACTTCCAATAAGTTTGACTTCAATGAAAACTAAAATTCCATATTTGAAACATAGATTATCTATCACATAGATACCAATGAGTCATTCTACCTCATTCTTTTTTTTTTGAAAAATAAAATGGTCAAATGTCTTAGTGAACTCTGGTTGGTCTTCATTTAACATTTGTCAAGGACCCTGAGATTGCAACAACTGAGTTATCTTGAGCTTCCATGTGTGATGATTTGTAAAGTAAGAAATTAAATCCTAGGGTCTGACATGATGAAGAAGGACACACAAAGTACTAATATGGAATATACACCCGCTAGAATAAATGCAAACTCATTTTACAATTCCCAAACACCAAATTTACCAAAAAAAAAACTTAAAATTTCAAGCTATCAAAACTAGAATAAAATGGAAACATATTTATAAATTACCTCCACCATATCATATTTTGTCAAGGTATCTTTTCAACAATATCTCATTTTCTAAAAATAGGCTATGTTTATAAGAGTTGTGCAAGTTTGAAAAATGCCTATATTAAGCTCTTTCAAAATCCTCTAGATTCTTGATCACACCATACAACCATAGATGATATTGGGGGCTTAAAAAAATGGGCACTTGGAACTAATTATCAATAAATTGAGAGGCAAGTCACACCAATTGAGCTATGAGCACCAATCAAACAATGTCACCAAGGAATCACACTAAAATTGCACATGTGGGAGGGTCTATTACATTATACATGAGAGATTTCTCACATTACAAATGCAAGTGCTAAGCTATAAAAACTAAAAAAGAATCCCAAACTCAAAAAATGTGAGATTAAATCCCCCTCATGAATTCATTACAAAATGGGCCCATTGGAGGATGCAAGCACAAACCCTGAGTGGTAGAGGAAAAACAAAATATTTTCTAGAAGTGCTCAAAAGGAACTCTATTTCCTACATTAACAAGTGCACTTTATAAAATGTAATTCATCATATAAGAAGTGAAGAAGAGTTACATTACAAGTTGTTTCATTAAAACAAGGAACCCAAACAATGAAAAGTGCCAACAATCATCAATTACTAGTATATAGGCCAATGTTGAGCCAAGAAAAATTCATTAATTATCCAATAAAGCTTCAAACCCAACCAGATTTTTATGCCAACTTATCATGCAATTCAAATAAAAACATATTTAAAAAAAATACAAACAATTGTGACCTCAAAGTGAACAAATGTCTGGTAAGAAATGCATGGTTTGATGAAAAATAGTATGCAACTCACAACAAAATGAGAAGGACCTGATAAAGGAAGCCACAAAGTTGAAAATCCCATCACCTCAATGAAAACTCCAAACACAAGAAATAATGTGGGACCAAAAAATAGCAGACAATCTCATAACTAGTGGAAACTCAATGCACATAAGAGGTATGTCAAAGAGATTACTCTAATATCATGTTAGAGCAACCAAGATATCAATCTACTTATCAAACTAAACTCCACACTGCAAAGAGAAGATAGGTAAATATATATGTGTTTATGTGTCAATAACCTATACCTCCAAATCTGCAAACACAACACTCTATAACTCATTAACTCAATTGTTAGCACAAGAAATCAATCAAAGCATACAACCAAAAGTGAGTTATAGATTCCTATTTAGAACGAGTTTGATCTAACCATGATAATGCTCTTAGAGTTATGCTTTAGACCAGTGACATACAATCCTAAAATGGAAGATTCAAATTGCAAAGAAGCCATTAGAATGTATCTTAAGCTAAAAACCTATCAATTCTACATTCATTTTATCCCAATAAGAAATTGAAGTGTTTTCTAATTAACTAGATACATGAAATCAATTCTGCAGCATAAGCTTAGTGCAAGAGTGTAAATAAATTAGGACCTTATGAGCTCAAAATTCACTCCTTTTATGGAGGATGTGAGGAAATGAGTGGTTGAGATTGATTCTTGATGAGTAATTAGGATTGAACCTTGATTGATCCATGTGAGGTTATCCATGTGTTTCAACTCCCATTGGTCTATCAATTGACTTTGTCATTTTAGTGGTGAGTTATAATTTAGAAGCATTTATTAATTTCTTTTAATTAATTACTTTAGCCAAGGATTTAATGAGGTTGATTAAATTAAATAGGCCAAGGTAATTAATAATAATTTAATGATAAATCATTAATAGATGATGTTTGATTTGAGTGATTTTATTGATGTTGATGAATTATGCCAATAATCAAATAATTGGATTAGCATAATTCAGAGGGAGATCCTTAGTTAAGGAAAAATAGGGCCTTCGATTAGAGTAGCCCAATTTTAGGTGATTACATTTGCCCCTATTTGAATTGATGTGTGATCAGCAGATTGATTCAAAGAACATATGATGTTGACTTCAAAGAATAATTTGATATAGAGCGACGAAACTACTTCTGATTTGATGATTGAGAATTCTGAACTTGATTGGATGAAAACTTCATTAATGATATCAATCCTGAACTTGATTGACCAAAGACTGATAGTATCAACTTCTAACTTGATTGAATGAAGGTTGACTGAAGAGATTAGTTATGAACTTGAAAGAACTAGAATAGATAGTACCGACTCTGAACTTGTTCGAATGAAGGTCAATAAGAAGATATTCAACAATTTGATGTGATGAAGCTAAATACTTGATAGATATATCTGAGATGGTTAAGAAACCATAGGCATAGATAACTGACTTGATGTGATTATTTGATAGCCCCAACTTGACTGAAGGAAATTGACATGCCCTTATTGATTTTGATGACATTTTATTGACATAGTTCTTTGATGAAGTCATTTTGATAAACAATCTATTTTGGAGTCCCTGATTATTTCTAAGTAAAAAGTTGATTGATTTTAGGTATGATCATGCCTACTCGGGAACAAAATAAAAAAAATCCAATAAAATCCCTCTTTGAAGTGTGAACATTATTAATAAAGCGATGTGAGATGGGATTGGATCAAGAAGAACGTGCAAAGAATCATTGAGGATATGAGTTGAAGAAGAACTGTTTCGCTAGGAACACAAATTGACTAAGTTTAACTGCCTTGAGAGCAATAGGTTAGTAATGATAAATGATGTTTGACCAATATTTTTATGAGGTAACCTATATCAATTGTTTAGGAACAATGGAGAATGCTTCTATAAGCCTTGCGTATCATTTTCTGCAAATTCTAATCAATTATGCATTTTCTTGGAGGGTGTGGGTAACTTCTTCAAAATTATTATTGCTCTGACATGATGTACTATTTGCATGTTTGATTTCATTCCTGACATATTTGATGAGAAACTGATGTAGTTTGGACAATTTGTGTAATGTCCCTTAGGTCAAAAGGAGCCCAAAGGGGGTTTAAATAAGCCCAAAAGGTCAATTTACATATTCATTTTCGATTTTTACCTTAGTAATTCTTTGAGCTTTGGAGAGAAGATGGTGGTCCCTATGGAGAAACATTATTTTGAGCTCAGTCATCATCATCATAGACCCATGCACTATGCACCTCTGGTGAGTAGCCAAAGACCTTTCATTTTACGCTTTCCATTTGAATTTGTAGCATGTTTAGAAGAAGGTAGAGCCCATAGAGTCTAGGGTCACATCTGGTATTCCAGTCACACCTAGTAAATCCTGCATCACATATGAGAAACATGAAAATCCCAGATCGCATCCTGCATATGTTAGAGGATTGCATTTGGTTAAGTTTTACCCCTAGTGTTAGCCAAATTTCAAGTATCAAATCTTGTGGAAACAAGATCACATCTAGGACTGAGGATCACATCTTGTCAGAATAGGATCACATCCAGTAAAAGAGTCACACCCTGTCAGAATAGGGTCACATCTAGGAAAAATTTGTCTCTTTTAAAAACCATTGAAGTCATCCTAATGTTCTGCCAATGATGATTATCTATTTGATCTATAAGTTGTCTCTGTAGAGTACTTTGATCCTTGACCTGATGTCTTTGTGAATGTATTCCTTGCAGATGAGATTAGGAGTAGTGTATTTCTGATGCCCGAGACTTGTTCATGTACTGGTGTTAGTTGAGAAGCTGACCGATGATGAGTGGTAGATTGTGGGCCATCTGGGGTTAGGAAGCTTGATCAATTTACCTGATATTAGGGTAAATCAAGGGTTATTGACTGCTCTTGTCGAGAGATTTCACTCAAAACACAACAACTTCCACCTACCGAGAGGTGAGATTATTGTAACTCTGGAGGATTCCTGGAGGATTATGTGCATACCAGTGATAGGGCAACAGGATCATTTTGAGTCATGATCAATGTTGGTGTAGATGCCCATAGATTCTCTGGTGATCCATCCATTGCTCACCGATACCTGACTTGGGTTACATGTTGTCCCATTATGATCAATTTTCTATTTTTCTTGTTGGTTTGATTGGAGGTATTTTGATTCCATACCGAGGGCAGCATGGGTTTATGTGTGGCTGGGTCAGTATGTTAGAGGACATGATCGATGCTACTCATCAATTTGGATTGGGTAGTTTCATCTTAGCCCACATGTACATAGAGCTTCATGAGATAGTATACCTTTCATATCAGAGTATAATAGTAGGGATTTTGATTCTGTATATGTGGGCCTGGGAGCATATTCCAGTCACACAGCTGATTATAGACAAGAAGCAGGATCTCAAGAATCCATATGTATACATGTACTCATGATATATCTAGAAACCCCACCTTGGTAAGCTAGAGTATTGGAGACGCTTGTTAGATGATGTGACAGAGGTCAAGTGGAGACCATATCTTGACTGTGAGGAGTGGGCCTTATATTGGCAATAGATGTATTTCTTCTAGGGCAGGTACCTTATTGGTTGTACCAGGTATATTGTGGAGAATTTCATTGTTACCTTTATTTTTAGATAGTATGACAGAGTGCAGGGGGTGCCATGGGATAAAACAATTTATGCACACATCAGGGATGAGGAGGCATAATGGGGTGCCTGATTATCATGAGACAACCCTATGTGAGATTGCATAGATGGTCACAGTTCAGTGAGATTATCTACCTGACATTGCCAATGGGGGATAGCAAATGAGTTAGACTATGATTCTATTGATGAGGGTCCTATAGATGGCAGAGGGAGAGAAGACAGGGGTGACAGAAATGGAGGTGGTAGGGATGGAGGTAGAGGTGATAGAGGTGGTATGGGACCTCCTATAAATAGATGTTAGAGACATGATTTGGATGATAGGGGTGATGATGGAGATGATAGGGGTGGTGGAGGAGAGGAGGGCAGGCGCACCCAGGTGATATTTGTGCCTCCACATAGAGAGCCTAGGCCATTATTACCTAGGTAGTAGAAACAAAGGCTATCCAGATAGAGATAGAATGGTGAGAGTAGTGGAAGTGGGAGACCTCCCCCACAAGATCCTCCCAAAGATAGGGGAAGAGATACATATCCATTATCATAGAGAGAGAGAGAGAGAGCTTAGATTACTACTTTGGATACGCTGCTAGAAGATGGGGACAGGAAGTTGGAGATGATGAGATCTGAGAGAGATTGACAGACACATATGTTGAGTGCTAAGAGAGACCTTCAGGCTTGTACTTCCACACACCAGGTATAGAGGGAAGCTTATTACTTTTCTTTACATTGCGCAACTGTTCCTGGCCCTTAGAGAGCTCCATTATATTTTACTATTGCTTAGCAGTCAGAGGGAGCCATGCCGCCACCACTTCCTACATGGGAAGATGTTCCACCTCCTCCCCATTAGTGATCTCCTAATATGTACTCCATGAGACTTGATACATTCTTTTTATCATATTAATCTGTTATCCCCTTATGTTGAAATATTCTTGTTATCTCATTATTTGCTTCACTTGATATATGCTTAAATTTGATTTTATGATGTACTTGGTCTTTGTGATGATATTGATGATGCGCATGTGATGACATCATTTATGTTTAATTTTCACTAATAAAGAGATGTGTGAGATGATTCTATATGGATATGCATATGTATATTTTGTATTTTTTTGTATGCTTATAAATGTATGGATGCACCTTATTGCTTTCAATTTTGTTGTAATAAAAGTACTAATGATATGCAATAATATGCATGATTTTCTTTTGTTTTAGATGATGCTCATGCAAAAAAAATATGCAAATGCTTATGCCATGATATGAAACGACCAATATGTATCACTGAATAAAGTAATTAATCAATAGGTTAAGTAGTCAAACTTGGATTTTGTGTGAGAAAGGAAATCATTCTGATCTCAAGTAATCATTTTAGCTTAATGCAACTGATATAAATCATGAATGCAGTTATATTAAGACCTTTAAGACTATCACTGATCATTTATAGTAGCATTTTCCATCATAGAGAGTTTGTTTAACGGACACTATAGGCTAGTACAACCTTCACTGATAGAGTTCATCCATCATCAAAATATGAGTACTACCTTAATCGGATGCAATGTTGAAAATAAACCTAAGCATTAAGGCATAGAGGCTAGGATGACTTGTCTGTTATTTTCTTTTGATTTAAAAACCTTCTTCTATTTGTGTCCAATATAGGATATGCAACCCACAATGACCCTTTTATTAATGCTCATATCCTTGGGTACATAATGTTGTGTACACCTTACTAAGAATTTTTTTATATGCAAACAAATAGACAAGGAGAATGGTCCACTTCCCTATAGCTTGCATATAAAGAGGGTTAGGATATATGTGGCCTTCCAATCATGATGGAGGCTCTTACGATAGACACCTAGATTATGTGAAGTTAATAGGATCATTGAACCAATCCCCAGAAACAAAAAACAAAGAAAACATCATGCACCTTGTCCTTGCTTCTCTAGTCAATTTATAGACATCATGGAGTTACTCATAAGACATAACAATAAAAAATTGATAGTCGTAGACATCAGACAAAGAAAATTCATGAGTTCTTTATATGTCACTAGTCAGAAGACATCATGGAGACATGTTAAAGAGTCACGATCAATAGAAATAAAAAGAAGTCTACTTGTGAGTACTGGGGTTTAGGAACAAGTTTAATTAATCATTTTTTAGCATAAGAGATTATCAATCAAAGATTATATTTTATCAATGTAGTCTATGTAGGGTTTATCCATGTTTGGATGAGGGTAGTGGTGTAGAAAAAACCTTTTTGATCAGGTTTATCATTACTGGTAATCCGATAAAGCGTTGAGAAACACTATTGATTATAGTGTTGAGAAAAACTAGTGTGATGTCCAATAAAGGTAGGTGGTGTTTAAGAAACACCTTTTTTTGTGATAGTGATAATGGTTGTTTTGTGCAAGTATTAAGAAATACTATTTTAGTGACAGACTTTCATAGACAATGACCTAGGATGTCAAAATGTAACTAACCAACCTTAAACTCGCAAAGTTGACCTAGCTACTAAAACTGCTAGGAGAGATGTCCCCAGTGAAAGAAAATCATTCTAAGACTCAAACATAGATAAATTCCAGGCATAGAAAGTGGAGCATTGGAGAGCTTAGGTCTAGCTGATGATATGAAAGTGACAAAAGGATACCCACCAGCAGAAATAATGAATAAGATCCCACTTTAAGTGGTGTATTGATAGATAGAGAGATGATTATAGGTGCCTCCTATTTACCAGGTTTTTATCACTTGGAAAATTTCTATTTTTTCTACCAAGACACCTATTTACCAGGTTTTTGCCAAGGCACTTTTTTGTTTTCCAATTTTTTTGTACTTTTTCTTCTTCTTTTTTATTTTTTTGTTAGTATCAAGGCACCTATTTGCCTGGTTTTCACCAAGAATACTATTTTTTCAAGAATTTTTCCCCTGTTTTTGATATTTTCTATTTTTCCACTATTTTGGCTTTCTTTGGGATTATTTTTTGTTGTACAAGACCTTCAACTAAATGTCAAGCATAGAATCTTTTCAAGTGTAGAGTGTTGATAAGATCAGGAAGAACATCTATTTTAGGTGTAGCTAATTGGTATTCTCTTGATCCAAAAGTGGTTGTCATAACAAAGGCTCCTAGCTAGTTGGGTTCAAACTTTCCCTTTTGTTCTATGTTTTGTTGATTCTTAGGATTTTCTATAACTACTAGATCTCCAACTTGAAATTGTCTAGGTTTTACTTTCTTGTTATATCCTCTTGACATCCTCTTTTGGTATACCTTTATATGATCAAATGCCTATTTCTTACATTCATCCATCATTCCTAATTCTTGTATCTATGCGGTATTGTTCATCTGTGACTAGACCTTTTAATGATACCCGCAAAGAAGGAATTTCAACCTCTATTGGTAGGACGACTTTGGTGCCATAAAAAGAGTGAATGGTGTGGCTCCCATTGGTGTTCTAATGTTATTTCTATAGGCCCATAATGCTAATTTTAGTTGAAAATGTCAATCTTTTCCAGATTTACTCATAGTTCTATGTAGGATTTTGAGAATATTCTTGTTTGATGCATTAGCTTGTTCATTACCTTGAGGGTAATAGATTTAAGAACAATGCTAAGTGATATGGAACTGTGTACAAAATTTGTCAAAATCTTGATTCTTGAACTATCCCCCATTTTTTGTTACAATAGATGAGGGTATCTCGTACCTACAAATGATGTAGTTTAGGATGAACATGGATACTTGTTTCCTAGTGGCTTTGATTAGCGAGACTTCTTCGACCCACTTTGTAGAATACTCAGTGGCCATGATGATGTATTTATGTCCACTTGAAGATTTTGGATAGATTTGTCCAAAAATATCAAAGGCCCATTGTTGGAATGCCCAATGTGTGATAAATGGTATCAACTCCCTAGTTGGAGCATGTATGAGATTTCCATGAGTTTGGCATTTTTGACATGTTTTAGCATATTTAATAGCATATTTTTCCATTGTAGGCTAGTAGTACCTGACCCTTAGGATTTTTTCAGCTAACGAGAGGTTGTTTGAGTGAGATCCACACACACCTTCATGGACCTCCTTTAATGCATGATTAGAGTCTTCAAGTTCTAAACACCTAAGTAGTGTTCCATCGACACCATGCATATATAATTCAATAGTAATGATTACATAACATGATATTTTCCTAATTAGGGATCATTTCTCATTTCTAGACAAGTGATTAGGTAAGGATTGATCTTTAAGGTAAGCATAGATATTGTTATATCGGGATGGGTTTTGGATATTAAGGGTACAAATTATCTGGGTTTCATGTGCATCAGATGCAGGAAAGGGTAATTATTCCCCTAGAAAGTCATAGATAAACTGATGTTCCTCTAGTTGTAGCATAGATGCTAGTTTTCCCATTGCATCTAAAGCTCTACTTTCCATCCTTGGGATTTTCTGAAATGTAATGATGATAAAGTACTTCTTGAAATCACCCACCATCTTCTTATAAGGCATCAATTTTTCATCTCTTGTTTGATACTCACCATTTACTTGGTTAATAATTTGTTGAGAGTCTCCATATATGTGCAACTCTACAATGTTCCATTCTATAGCCAGCTTCAGATTGTTTTCCAAGGCTTCATACTCTAAGATATTATTAGTATATGGAAACATCAGTTTATAAGCTTTAGGTATTTTATAGCCCTGGGGAGTAATAAATAAAATACCTACTCCCAATCCTTGTTGAGTAAAGGAACCATCAAAGTATATTTTCCATGAATGTTCTATTAAATACATTATAGTTTCATCAAGAAATTCAATCATCAAAGGTGTTTCATCCTGCAATGGTGACTCGATAAGTTGATCTGCTATCACTTGTCCTTTGATTGCTTTTTGGTCCACATATTCTATATCAAATTCACTGAGTATCAAGACCCATTTTTCTAGTCTTCCTATCAATGTTGCCTTACTCAAAGGATACTTCAATGGATCAATCTTTGCAATTAGCCTTACTATGTGAGAAATCATATAATTTCTCAATTTTTGTGATGCAAAGACAATTGCTAAGTAGGCTTTCTTGATCACACTATAATTGAGCTCTTAAGAGACTGATGTCCTGCTGATATAGTAAATGGCTCTTTCCTTCTTGATTTCATCCTCTTGTGCTAGCAATACTCATAGTAATGTTTTCATATCTGAAATGTAGAGTATCAATGGTTTTCCATGAATATGAGCCATTAGGATAGGAAGATTCGCTAGATACTCTTTTAATTCCTTGAAATTATTCTCACAATGTTCATTTCATTTGAAGGTCACTCCTTTATGTAACAACTTTGTAAAGGGTTGTGCTTTGTCTAATAGTTGACACATGAATCTCCTTATGAATTGAAGCCTTCCTAGAAGCATTCTCATTTGACTTATATTGCGAGGCGGTTTCATTTCCATGATTGCTTTCACTTTAGCTAGATCTACTTTGATTCCTTTTGTTGAAACTATGAATCCTAATAGCTTTCCTTATTTGACACCAATGTCACATTTATTTGGATTGAGTCTTAATTGAAATTGATCCATTTAATATTTTCCTTAAATCCTAAATATGGTTTGCTCTTCTTCTTGATTTGACTAGAGTATCATCTACGTAGTCCTCCATATTTTTATGCCTCATGTCATGAAAGATCATTGTCATAGCCCTTTGGTATGTTTCTCCAGCATTCTTTAGTCCAAATGGCATTACATTCCAGCAAAAGGTACCCCATGCATAGTTAAATGTTGTCTTTTATTGGTCTTCAGGTGTGATTTTTATTTGATTATACTTATAAAAACCATCCATAAGTGAGTATATATTGTATCCTACCTTGAGATCTATAATCATGTCAATATTAGGCACTGGGAAATCATCTTTTGGACAATCCTTGTTAAAATATCTAAAGTCCATGCAAATTCTTATGGATTTATCTGCTTTAGAAACATGGACTACATTAGAAATCCATATTGCATAGGCAATGGCTCTTATAAATCTAGATTTCATAAGCTTTTCAAGTTCTACCTTCACTAGCAATGCGACATGTGGATGCATTTTTCTTAGTTTCTATTTTACATGTTTATCCCAGGAGCAATAGATAAATTATGCATTATCAATTCAAGATCCAATCCAGGCATGTCAAAATAAGACCACACAAAGTTGATATTCTTTTTCTTGAGGAATTCAATACATTGTGTTTTCTCTTCTTCTGATAAGGATTGTGCAATATGAACTATTAGTGAAGCTTCAGTCGTTCCAAGATTAACTGGTTGTGTTTGTTCTATAAATACTAAGAATCTTTCATGGAAGTTTTTAGGAAGAATATCAAGATTCTCATCCTTTGGTGCCTCTGAGAGGTTTTCACCATAAGATGCATCTTTTGTTTTTTACTTTTTTAGAATATGATACTGCCACAACATGTTGTTCACCATCAGTTCTTTTCTTCCTTTTATTTTTCAATTTGAGACTAAGAAACTTGATATCCTCCTATGTCAGATTTATGCTCCTCATACTGGTGGAAGAGGCATAGGTTTCACAAGCATTGAGATAGCAAGCCAAGGTGTAGTCATTAGGAAATCTTACCATGTTTGGAGGCTAGGATTTAGTCTAGTCAATTAGTTCAGGGTTTATCAATGATAGGGATTCAGAGGATTTTAAAGATAGCACCATGTTAGTATCAAGAAAAAATTAGAAAGATGAGTTCTGTTAAGTTATCTTCTATAGTGCTTAAATCATTAAGAGTCCAATTAACATTATAAGGGTAATTTTTAGCATTGTGTAAACCTAAATCTAGCGATCTAACATTGGAGCTTTCTCCATCTTCTCTTTCTCTTATTCTATCAAAGCCTTCTAATTTCCTTGATATTCCTCTTTTCCTATTAAGACCCCTGTGTCTTCATTAATTATACTATGGATCACCACATCAACCAATCTTGTGACAGTGTTTGTAATATTGGTAGTGTTAGAACTTCCCCTCTTTCATGTGAAGGTGCAAATTTATGGATCATGTCTACCTCAATATCCATGGTGACATCATACATCTAATCCCATTCATAATCATGTGAATCTGAGATATTATCATCAGACCATTCTAGGAATTTAGTAATATTTATTTTATGAACCCTATTGGCTATCTAGGGATCAAAGTGTGGTAAATCAAGGACATGTGCGATTGTAACCAACTTCCCCCAGTTTGGATGTATACTTTCTAGTAACTCTTCCATGAAATTTGAGCTGCTTGTTTCTTCTCTAATACTTCCTATTTCTTCTTGTTACAAATATGCTCCTTCATGATATTCATCCTCTTGCTAGACTTCATGAGGATTATCCACTCCTTTTTCTTCATCTTCCTCTAAATCTGGAACATTTGTTTGTTGTAATAATGGTACATGGTATTCTGATTATCCACTTGGGTGAGTGGATGTGTACCATCCTCCTTGGTACTCAGGACTTTTAGTTCCTAGATGCAAAAATATATGTCCATAGTATACCGTCCACTTCCTCTTCTTCTTCTTCATCATTTTATTTATCAAATATTGGACCATCTGTTAGGGTAGGATGCTTTGTTTCATTATTGAATCCTACTCCTGTTTTGTCTTTTGTTTTCTGTAACTCCATGTGGATTGACTTGAGAAGTCCTTTACCTTTATCTCCTAAAGGTCCTTTTCCTTTATAGCCCATTCATTTTAGAAGATCATAACCTTTGCCATATTTTCTCGGAGATATTTCTATATGTTTTACTTCACTCTCCTCCTTTTCCTCTCTATATAGCCATGATAAGATAGCTTCATCTTCATTTTCTTCTCGAGAGAGATTGTAGCTTTGACCATACATGTGGCTTCCTGAATAGATAATACTTTTGAGGCAGAAGGTGGAAATGTTTTTGATGGTTTTCCATATGATTTTGGAGACATGGGGAGATTAGCCAATGATGGAATTGTATCTAGTTTATATTCCCTGATGCTAGTTTCTTCAAGTTTCAAGGGCTTCCCAAAGCTTCTCATGACCATGTATTTTGAGGTTTCAGTTGGAAATTCTTTAGGAACTTCCTTGTTGTGAGGAACCATGTTATTTGCCTTCACATTGTAGTAGGAGTAGCTTGAATCTTCCAGAATTGTAACTTCTACTCCATTGTGTGGGAATTTGATATGTTGATGATAAGTGGATGGAATTTCCTGCATATCATGTATCCATGGTCTACCCAATAGTATGTTGTAAGATAATGGAAAATCAAGAACTTGGCAGATCACATCTCATTTTATTGAACCTATTATGATAGGCAACACAACTAGTCCCTTGGACAATCTTTCTTCATCATCATAGGATTTATTGGTTATCTATCTCCAAGGATCAATGGCATGTTCTAAAAACCCTAGTGCCTTAACCAAACTGAAGGTACAAATGTTTAAACTTGCACCTCCATCTATAAATACACACTTAACCCAATGTTTTTGAATCAAAACCTCAATGTGAAAAGGATGATTGTGTGGATGACTCAAAGATTTTTCATCTTCTTCTAAAAATATAGATAGTGAGGAGATGTTATATGACCAACCATATCTTGGAATTTGTCTATATCCATGTATTTTGGGACATTGGATGTGTGAAAGGATTGTTCAAGGACTTCCCTATGTACCAGAGCAATCTTTAGTAACTCAAATATGGATATATGAGCTGAGGTTCTTTGCAACTGATCTATCAAGTTGTAGTTATTTGATCATGAGGGAACCATTTTCTTTGATGCCACTAGTTTTGGGATTGTGATAAGATGTGGTTTAGATGATGTCATTTGTTTCTATGAGGAGTTAAATCCTTAATTTTCACCTATGCTTGGCTTCATGTTACTAGATTTGAGTGTGAAACCTTGTCTTTGACACCTTTGATAGTGATCATATTGATTGATATATATTTTTCTTCCAACATGTTGATCACATTATTGTTATTAGAATAGGTATAGTTTACTTCATTTCCTTTAGATTTAGAGGCTTATCCTTTATCATAATTGGGAAATGGTTTTGTGAATGTCGTATGAGCCTCATTCAAAGTGTGTCCTTCCACTTTGATCTTATCTCCATCTATGATATCTTGTATTAGATGCTTAAGTTTTACATAGTCATTGGTCTTATGCCCTTTGTTCTAATGAAAGACACATTAATAGTTATCATTCCACCACCTTGGTTTTACTACTGGTTCAAATGGCTTTGACTCTGATAATGTAATGATTTTATTCTCCAAAGGAGTCTTTAAAACTGTTTCAATGGGTTCTCCCAAAGGAGTGAATGTACGCCTAGGTCTAGTCATCTAGGGCTTATTCTTGTTCACCTCATTGTTTGCTCTTGGAATTGTTGTCGTTCTTGTCTTAGCCTCTTTGTTTTCATGTAGGATACTCATAAGATTAAACACAATTGGTTTAATATTCACATTGGATGTATCCACAACTCCACCATTAACAACATACTTGTTATTGTTCCTCCATTTAGGCTTATCCTTGTTGTTGTAGTTGTTATTGGAGGACTTATTATCTTTATAAAGCATGATTTGTCCTTTTCTAACCACGACATCTTCAACTCGAATGGAATTTTTAATCATTCTATCAAAACTAGGATAATCTTGCATTTGAAGAGCATACTTCATTTCTAGCACCAAGTTATTTATGAAAATTTCCATATTTTCCGATTTGGGTATTTGTCTTGAATACCTCGCAAACATATTTCTCCACCATTGCAATACATTGATAAAAGGTTCTCCAGTTTATTCCTTTGTATTACACAGGTCCATCATAGTAATAGTGTGTTGTATATTGTATGAGTATTATTGTATGAACCTTTGGATCAATTATTTGAATGTTTGTATGCTTGGTGTTAATTTGGAGAACCATTCCATGGTTGGTCCTCCTAAGCTTCCAGGAAACAGTCTCATCAAGTACATAGGTTCATGCATGAACTCTATACTCAAGGAACAAATTATTTTCACATGATCATGAGGGTTTGTGTCTCCCATGTATTTATCATAATTAGGTTTTTCCATGTTAGGTGGAAAAGGAACTATGTGTAAGCTTTTATCGAATGGGAATGGACATATGTGTTTCAATGAGTATTTCTTTGTCAGTTTATCCTTCTCTCTTTTGATCTCTTTGAGTTTTGTTTTCATTTGGTATAGTTACTTTGAGATAATCGAAATACATGTTTGTACTTCTTCATCTTTTAATCATTCAACATCATAATCTTTAGGGAGTTTAACTCCCATAAAATCTAAGTGAAGGAAGTACTTATCTTTGTCTTCATTGATGAGTTTTTCCAATGTTCTTTTAAAATTCTTGTTTTACTTAAGTTTTTTTATAATATTCCTTGGTTATGTCTTCTTCACTATCAAAATAAAAAAAGGGATGATTATGATCTCTTTCATTGCTATTATCTTCGTCATTGTATTCATCAAATGCAACCCTCCATCCATGGGCCATGTTCATTTTGTGTGGTTCTTATTGTCCAGTTTTAAGAGGTGTTGAGGGTGAGGCTTGATTGAATACAGGATTTGTCCTTGATGTACCTCCATGATGGAATTGAATCAATCTAGGAGGTCATCTAAATCATCAAAAAGATATTTATTGTGTCTCGTGTTAACCATGAAAGCATAAGAGGAGTCTAGTCAAAGTATCCCAAGGTGCAAAAAGGATTGAAACTATCCAAGTGTGTTTGTCCAAGGGATGATGAGTGTGAGTTTGATAAGACCAAGCAATAAGTCCCAGCGTCAGAAGGTTTGAATGCCCTGATAGTGAGATGGAAACCAAAGAGGATCGAAAGTGAAATGACAACATGACTTGGGAATCATTGTTCAAAGACCTAGTAAACATGTGAGGTACACTTACAACTTGACTGATGAAAACTTCTAGGTTTACTAAGAATGACAACTGAACCTGACAAAGGACCAAAAAGGGTATCCAAGACTGCAAAAATTAAGATTCTAACATGTGCACAAACACTCTATATCCTGGATGTGACCTACTAGATGCGATCCTAAAATGACCGGATGGGATGCTACACTACTGGATGCGATCCTAAAAAAATGTCATTTATGGGATGCAATCCTAGATTACGGGATGTGATCTTGTTTTGACCATATGCGAGCTAGCTCACTAGATGTGATCTTATATACCAGATGCGATCTTCTGACATACTGGTCAATGTTTTCCACTTAGTTTGGAAATGAGGAAAAATTTTCAAATACCAGGGTTTTTCTGTTGAATTTTTGTGAATCTAAAGGTGTGAAAATATCTATAACCATCTGAGAGGTGATATATTTGAGGTGATTGTCTTTTTTTTTGAATTCACAGACATTAAGAAAGGTTGTTTAGACTCCAAACACACATATCCTTAACAATTATGGCTGAGATCAGAAATAATTGCTCATTGACTTAGGAACACACTCAATGACTCCTCAGAATATGATAGTCCAACGACATGCAATGGATGTTGGAGGCCATATTAGCTGAGTAGTAATGTCAAAGAGGGCTCGATATGATGAGCGCCTTAGGGTAGTTACTATTTTCCTTGTACAAGCATTACCAACCTTTCAGAGGTAGTCTGGGTGGCCACCAATAGAAAGTGTTTAATTTGGGCATTCATTCATAACCATCTGCCATAGTCTTGTACAAGGCAAGATTGAGGTGTATAGCCCTATGAGTACCTAGATGAGTGTAGTATTGCAAGCGAGATTGAAGTGGCTCCTCTCAACACAACATCCAAGAATGTCCAAGGAATGATCATCATTCTTCCAAGGACAAAACTAATTAAGTATTCCAATATTTTAATCTCAAGGAAGCATCTTGATTATAGTGAGGTGGAAGAGTTGGTGTTTACTCGTACTCACTTGGGTCATTCTCGGGAGATTTTTTCCTCAACCAGCAGGTCCTCTAAAGATCAAAGAAATAAAGAAGATTGGCAAATTAGGATTCTAGATTTATGATTCTCCACTAGGGAGAAGAGAATACTCTCATATCTATGTCTTTTTCTCCTATCAAACACATCATGCACCTGATAAATTTCCCCAAATTTGACCTCAAATTACAATCTAACTTTTGAGTTTCTGATTTTCCCAAAGGGAAAAGAGCATAATCCTCTGATTAGATTGGAAATTGACCTCAAATTTAATTAAATTCCTACAAAATCAATTATCACAAGCATGATGTTTGGTCGAATCTTCGTAAGCAACCTGCAAGAGCACACATTAGTAGTTTGGAGATTGTTTTTCTTTCTTAATCTTTGGCCAGTGTATTCTTTGTCAAACATCCTGCAAACAATGTTAGGTTTCTTAAAATAACTCACATGCATCAAATTTACCCAATAGTTATTAGAAATCAACTAATTATGCAAATTAGAACACCATAAATGACTGGAGAATTTCACTAAATGTGAGCCTTCTTGAATGCGATTTTAAGGATTTGCTAAATGCCACTAAAGACCCTAAATGTGATTCAAAACTCACCACATATGATTCTTACCAGATGCGATCCTAGTTTTCTAGGATGCGAGCCATGATTTACCAAATATGATCTTGTTCACCAAATGTGGATCTGCACTACAAAATAGAGAGTTAAGATTACATAAATTTTTGCAAAATGAGGTAAAATCTAGGGCAGATAGGCACCAAAAATGTGTATGTGTTTATGTGTCAATCACTTGTAACTGCAAATCTGCAAGAACAACACTCTATAACTCATTAACTCAATTGTTAGCATAAGAAATTGATCAAAGCATACAACAAAAAGCGAGTTATAGCTTCCTATTTAGAACAAGTTTGATCTAACTATGATAATGCTCTTAGAGTTATGCTTTAAACCAGTGACATACAATCCTAAAATGGAAGATTCAAATTGAAAAGAAGCCATTAGAATGCATATTAAGTTAAAAACTATCAATTCTACACTCATTTGAACCCGATAAGAAATTGAAGTGTTTTCTAATCAAATAGATGCATGAAATCAATTCTACAACATAAGCTCAGTGCAAGAGTGTATAGAAATTGGGACCTTATGAGCTCAAAATTCATTCCTTTTATGGAGGATGAAAGGAAATGAGTGGTTGAGATTTATTCTTGATGAGTGATTAGGATTGAACCTTACTTGATCTGTGTGAGGTGTTCCATGCATTTCAACTCCCACTATTCTATCAATTGACTTTGTCATTTTAGTGGTGAGATGTAATTTAGAAGCATTTATTAATTTATTTTAATTAATTACTTTAGCCAATGATTTAATGAGGTTGATTTAATTAAATATGCCAAGGTAATTAATAAGAATTTAATGATAGATCATTAATAGATGATGTTTGATTTGAGAGATTTTATTGATTTTGATTAATTATGCGAATAATCAAATAATCATATTAGTGATGAAGCATACTAATGCCATATTTTAGATGCCCTGGGATAGCTTTTGCTAGGACCTTTTCCCTATTTGGTGCAGGAGCACCTATCTACAAGGAAAAGATCCAAGAGGTTCCAAAGAAGGAAAATTTCACTTTATTTCATAAGGTCATGTGTGATGTATTGAGTCCATTGATGTAAGGCTAAATGAGCCATTTTGTCAAAATTGTCATAGTTG
>MU224027.1:2437838-2455608 GCA_018584345.1 Thuja plicata | reverse complement strand
CGAGCTCTTTTCTGATCATCTGCATTGAATAGCGAGTGCGCGACATCATTCTTTCTCTGCTCGTCGCATGCTCGTGAGCTGATCTTTCATTACCTCAAAGCTTCAGCGACTAAGTGAGGCGTTTAAAAAGGTTCTTAGTCGCTCGGTCGTGGACTATCACAGAACTTGATAAGTACTTGTGCGACTGGGCGATGCACATCTCATTTCCTTGTTTTATATCTTGGTCGCACACTCACTCTGCAAAAAATAGCATGAGTTAAACCTATGCGAGTAAGCGATAACTACATGACATGACCTCGTCGCGCTCTCACGCAACTCAAAACATTGATATAAGCTTGATGCGACTGTGCGACCGCTTAAGTTTCAACAATACTCGCTCGGTCGCGGAGCATAAAACATACAGCACAAATTTCCAGCGACTGTGCGATTAACCTCTACAAACATAAGACCCGCTCACTCACAGACCGATGATGACTTAACATGGGCTCATCGCAATTGCGCGATACATAATTTTATTACTCGTCCCCCACTCGCAGGCATACTGAAACTTGACTCAAACAGCTCGCGACTGCGCGATTAACCTTTTCATTAACAGCTCGTTGCCTACTCGCACAACTTAAAAACTTTATGATAAAACTGATGCGACAAAGAGACTAAAGATGAAATATGAATTCAAAAAGTGATTGACTCATTTTGAGCGGTAAAACCAAGATTTTGAAAACAAAAAAGCCCGGGAAAATGACAAGACCAAGGGATTCAAAAAAAATTTGATACAGTGCTAACACACAGTAAGAGAAGAGAAGAAAATTAAGAAGCACATATGGAAGCCTGACATGAAGATGATAGAGAAGAGAGCCATAGAACAAGGTAAACTAGCCACAATTTATAGATATTATGATAGGTATGGAGATTCAGACAAACTTAAGATTGAAGACATTATGATTGATCATTTACTTACTTTCAAGAAGACTCTATTGGAAATTGAAGGAAGTATACCTAAAGACTTGTATGGGAGATTGGAGACAAGAAAATACTTAGCATAGATTGAGGATAATACAATCAGGAATCAGGAAATAGATAACATGTTGCCTATAATATCCTTACAAGAAAGAGAAAGAATATTCAAGGAATTGAAACCTTTGCTAAGGTCTAAGTTAAGATTGGTGGAAATCATGGCGAGGAAGTATGATGAAGTCACTGAGGAAAATCAGAAGGCACTAGAGAAAATATTGATGAATACTAATTATGACAAGCCTCCACCTCCTAAAACCACTTCGCCTACACAATTAGGAATGGGAGAAAGCTCAAAAGCAACTGAGACAAATGCTGAGAAAAGAGAAGTAGATTCACAACCATATTTCTTTATTTCTGGTGTGCTAGTGACACTTGACACATCACAAGATGAAAATGATCCATTTGCAGGGAATGTGGACAACACTATAGAAAATGAAGTAGAAAAAAAAGAGGAAGTAGAGCAGAAAAAGGAAGAAGAACAGAAGACAGAACATAAAGAAGATGAACAGAAAGAGGTAAACACATCTTCTATCTCATTATTGGCAAGCATAGATGTTAATGTTGACAGCATGGATGAAGATGAGATGGTTAAATTACAAGGGAAATTGATACTGTGAAAAAATTGCTTCCAGTACCTATTGTTTTCTAGTACAAAGATGACATTGAAAATCTGAGAATAACACTTGATGAATTTGATGGACATTATGAAAATTTGATAAAGATTACAGAGGAGAAGGCAGAGAAGAACTATTTAGAAAAGAAGCTATTAGAATTTTGCAATTCCATCACATGGGACTTAGGTATTGTGAAAACTTGTTTGAAAAATTCAAAGAGTTGCATTGGACATGGAAGAAAATTGTTTAGTTACTACATGAATCCTATTAGGCATGTTCAGAATGTTGAAGACATTATTACCAAAGAGAGGGAAACTCTGAATAGTATGATGGACAGTTCTGAAGCATCTTCACAATCTATAACAGAGTTAGACAAGGAAGTTGTAATAATTTTTGCAAAACTCAGTGTATTGGATATTGAGAAAGGGAGAGTATTGACAAGATTTAATTTTCTTAAGAGTTTAATCACTCCTAAGCTATCTATACTTGAGGTACATCTATCAGAATTGGAGAAAGTGACAGATTCATTAACTAAATCTATGTCCACAGAATTGAAATAAGCTAAGACCGTATCATTTGCATTGAATGGAATAATTCATATTAGTCAAATAGTGTTCAAATCATGGAGTATAGAAGTGAAGATCTTCGAAGATTCCTTTCAAGATATTCTGAAATTGATGAGCAAGCACTAAATCCTATTATTTTGTATGCACCTTTGTCATTTTTGTCAAAGGAGAAGAAGAGAGAAGAAATAAATAATATAGGAGAAGAGAATAAAATGGGAGAAGAGACAAGAAGAGGAAGGAGAGAATATAGAGGAGACAGTTTTTGTTTTTGTTGGAACACTTATTCATTTTTTTAAGTGTTTCCATCAATGCCAAAGGGAGAGATTGTTGGCAAGTGATCAATTTTGTGTAATGTGATTTACTTTTTGGTTGTCATTTATGGAAACACATATGGGTTACAATTCGATTCCTATAAAGATAAGTTTTGTTGATTCAAAAATTGACTAAGTATAGAAGCAGAGATACAGAAGTATTTTGGATATCGAAGATCGAGATCGATGAGTTATGACATGCGAGATTAGAGGAAGATAGTATGGGGTATGTGAGACCTCCACCTAAGATCAATTTGGTTTTGGTAATGTCTACAGTGAGTTAGAAAGAATTGAAGACAGACAGACTGCAACAGAACAGCGATACAGAGCAGTCAGACAGTAGCGATGATTAAGGGAGTATAACATGGACTCCTAGCAATCAAAGTTGGATTATGGTTGATGATAACCTATAATTTTACTATGCAAGAGAATTGAATATGCATTTAATTTTTAATTTATTAAATGTATTTTGTATTAGAAGCTGACTATGTAATATCTGCATTGAGAGCCGACTTGGTGAAAGAAAAAGATATTTATGTAAGACCTTTTTGTGAAAGAAAATATAGAGGAATGTGTATTATGTTGTGTGGAAGATGAGAATTACATAGTATAGGATGATAGAGATCATTGATGAGTTATAAAAAAGAACCATCTAAAAATTAGAGATACTTGTTATTGTTCATTATTGAGGACTTTTTATAACAAAATTCTATTGTAGAGTTGTATGCTCAGTTGGCCCCTAACAGGGTGTTGTGAACCTTTAGCAGGGTTGTAATTCCTTTAACAAGGAAATTTACTATGTAATATTCAACTCCCAACAGGTCTAGGTCTCCTAATAGGGACACTATACTTTAGTGCATTCTTGTGGGTATCATCCCCACCGGGGTTTTCCCTTGGCCAGGGTTTCCTCAACAACAAAATATAGTGTTATGAGTTCTGTGTCATTTTCTTATATTATTTTCATTGCTGAAATTTTATGGTTAATGTATAAATGGTTGAATAATTTAATTAAGTTTTGTAATACTGATTCACCCCCCCTCTCAGTATTATCCAATCCTAATAGGTTTATGGGCTTAGGCAAGGACTTTGTACATGATTGGGAAGAAAAGAAGGTAGCATTATTGACAAAGTATAAAGAGTACTTCAAGGGAACTGATATGAGAGGGGATGACATATTCAAGATGAAACATAAGGGGGATGGAATTCTAGAGGATTATGTGTCTAGATTCTTGTTTAGCTTGCAAAAAATTACTCATCACCAGCTTAATGAGGAGTCACAAAAACTTCTCTTTTTACGGGGTATAAATGAAGGATGCATTGAAGCATTGGATCTTATGGCCGGGGGAGATATCACCCAATCTACATGGGTTGATATCAAGAAGATCTACCTCAATTACTTAAGAGCTGCAGCCAAGAAGGACAGAGGATATAGGTCCATAGTGGGAAAAACTAATGGCACTGGGGCCTCTTGGACAAAAATCACACATTTTTTTCCTGACTTCAAGCACAATATTATCAATAACATGGCCACCCATTTCAAAAAAAATGCAAGTGAAAAAGAAGCACGAGGAGGCCAAACCTATTCTAACAAAATTCTATTCATATTGTAGACAGAAGAAGAGAGAATGTCATTGCAAGTTGGTTGCCAACATGGAGACTGCATAGCTACCCACTAATTACAAGTCGATTGAAGGATATGATGAGAAAGTATTCTTCATTGCACAATGAAGACCATGAACTCAAAGATGAGGTATTCCTTAGGACCCTCTTACTTTTAATGGTCTATTTTATTGTAGTCAATGGAAACCACCTGTGAATAATCAATATCCTCCTTGGAATAATATGAAACCTCAATGGATACCTTACCCAAGTCCTCAATGGAAACAACCCTAAGAGAATTGGAAACCTCCACAAGGCAATTGGCAGAAAAATCCTCAATAGCAGGGAGGTCAGCAATGGCCAAACCATCAACAGGGACTCCTGCAGCCACCACAATAGCCCCAACAGCAAGCACTTCTGCCACCTCCTATAGCCACTACAGTTCCCCCTAAGCCTACTCAACTTCCAAACTAACCTTAGCAAAATCCTAATAAAAGGCCTCCAGCACCTCAGAAAAATGTCTATTGAGTTAACCCAAACCAATGCCCTGCCTACGCAATCAATGACATTCATTTATAGTTAGGAACTACTCTACCAACACCTCCTATTATAACTAAAGTAACTCCAGAAGAGCCCATTCCTCAACCTACTCCAAAGTCCACTCCAATGGGTCTGAAAGTATTACTAGAAAAAGTCCAGCCAGCTCCACCTCCCTTTCCACAAAGGTTGCATAATGATAATTCTAAGCATATGAATGATGCAGCCTTTGACATCCTAGACCAACTCAATAACATTAGTGTTTAGATTCTTCTTTTTCAAGAAATAAAGGATGTCCCCATGTATGGAAAGGATATCAAAGAGGTCTTCTTTAAAAATCATGGTCATAAGCGAAAGGACCCCTAGACAGTCCATGTCCTAGGGAAACTTGTTGATTTCATGCTCGACAAAATAGTGGTCCCCAAGTATTCTGACCCAGGTAGCTCGGTTGTCAAAGTTACCATCAATGGGACAGCCATAAAAAATTCTTTGATAGACTTAGGAGCTTCCATCAATGTAATGACTAAGGACATCAAACAACAACTCATAATCACTAACCTTAAGGAAACACCCACTATCCTGCAACTTGTAGATAGTTCCATAGTCACACCCGACGGGGTAGTGGAGGATATAGTTGTTGACCTTGAAACCTGGTATTATCCTACAAACTTTATGATACTATCGCCTAAGGCCACCTTAGGAGGCTATCCCATGATTCTTGGATGACCTTGGCTGGCCACTATTGATGACTTTATAGGATGTCTCTCAGGTGGTATGGCCATTTATAATAGTCAGCATACTAAGACATTATCCTTATACCCACCAGCACACCCACAAATAGTTTTAGCCTCAACAATTTGGCCTGACATTGGGGAGGAAGATGAGGTGGTCAACTCAGTAGCACAACTCATGATGTTAAAAATGGATCCTTTCCTGAAACTATAGGAGGAGGACACAATAAACACCAATATTCTACAAAACTAGTATGGCAAGGATCCAGATCCCATTAACTGTCTCAACTCCCATGATTGTTCCCTACAAGCTTTGTATCCTGATTACGACTTAACTCCATCTCTTGTAGCTGAGAAAATCTATGACCAATTTCAACCCCCTAAGATCCAAGAACCTCCTTTAATGGATGCTTCTATGGTAGAACTCACAAAATAGTTGGAAGTTTCCCCTTATCGTTTCTTGTATATTAAGAACAAACTTACCAACCAGTAATAGACATCTTTGGGAAAACTGTTGAAAGACCATACCACAGCTTTTTCCTGGGACTATTCAAATATGAAGGACTTGGACCTAAAACTGTGTACTCGTAGGATTTTTATGAAAGAGGAAAAATAGCTTGTTAGACAATTCCAGAGGTGTATAAACCCTGTGTTAAGAGAGATAGTCAAAACAGAGTTGCAAAAACTTCTTAATGTCAGTTCCATCTGCCCCATTTCTGACAGCTAGTGGGTCTCACCTTTGGTCATTGTTCTAAAAAAAGGAGGAAAGTGGCGAGTATGTGTCAACTATAGGGAAATTAACAATGCCACCAAGAAGGACCATTTTCCCCTACCATTTATTGACCAAGTACTTGATTCCCTAGCAGGGAAGCGTTATTTTTCTTTCTTGGATAGATATAGTGGCTACAACTAGATTAGGATCCTTCCTAAAGATCAAGAGAAAACCACATTCACTTTCCCTTGGGGAACATTTGCCTACTCTATACTTCCTTTTGGCCTATGTAATTCTCTAGCTACATTCCAGCAAGCGGTCATCATTATTTTTGTTAATATCTCACATGATTACATGGAAATATACATGGATGACTTCACAACTTATGGGGAAACCTATGAGGAGGCATTGGTCAATTTGGGAAAGGTTCTTACTAGGTGTGATGAGCATTATTTGTCCCTCAAAAATGAGAAATGCTTCATGATGATGCAGGAAGGTGTTGTGTTAAGTCATTACATCTTTTCTAAAGGCATACAGGTGGATCCTACTAAAATTGAAGTCATCATGAACCTGCCTACACCAGCCAAGAAGAAGGTTGTCTGCAGGTTTGTAGGGCATGTTGGTTATTACTGGTGGTTCATTAAGGACTTCAAAAAATTGGCATGGCTCATTTATTCCCTTCTCACTAAGGATCCAGACTATTTATGGATAGCATCTTATGAAGAATCCTTCTTGCAACTAAAGACTGTTCTTACTCAGGCACCCATTCTTCGAGGGCCTAATTGGGAATTTTTGTTCCTTATACACACTGATGCATCTGACCATTTTGTAGGCACTATCCTAGGATAGAATGAAGGGCCTATAGAGCATGTCATCTACTTCATAAGAAACAATTTGTAGGGTGCCAAACTGAACTACATAGTCACAGAAAAAGAGCTTGTAGTTGTAATATATGTGTTGAACAAGTTTTGCCACTACATAACCGGTTACCCAATATTTGTTCATACTAATCATGCAGCCATCAATTATTTTGTAAATAAGCGTGCTATGATAGGGAGGCTTTCCAGATGGCTCTTTTTTCTACAAGAGTTCACCATCACAATAGTGGATAAACTAGGAAAAACAAATGTAGTTGTTGATTTCCTCTCCATATTACAGAATTTTGATGACCCACATGTCATCGATGACATCTTTCCAAATAACCACCTAATTTCTATTTCAAATCATACCCCTTGGTATGTCGATATAGCCAATTATCTGGTTGCTCAAAAGGTACCACCACATTTTTCTTCCAAGGAAAAGAGGTTGTTAATTGAGAAAACCTTTAATTTTTCTTGGTTGGCCAACTGTCTCTTCTACATTAGACCTAATCAAATTCTAATAAGGTGTATTCATGAGGATGAGACATATGATATCCTCCATGCCTACCATGATGAACCTTGTGGAAGCCATTTTGCAGCAAAATGGACAGCCATGAAGATACTCACTACTATTTATTACTAGCCAACACTCTATAAGGATGCAGCCAATTAAACCCGTAAGTGTGATCGATGTCAGTGAATGGGAAGGCCAACCAAGTCAAATGAAATGCCTCTATTCCCTTAAGTAATATTCACTCCATTTGATAAATGGGGGTTAGATTTTGTGGGACCAATTAATCCCTCATCAAATGACAACTCTTATATTTTGGTTTGCACTAACTATGTAACTAAATCGGTGGAAGTGCGGGCTATGAAGCATGCTTGGGATAACAGGGTTGCTTAGTTTTTATATGAGGAAATACTTACCAGGTATGGTTTTCTATAGGAACTTGTCACAAATCAGGGAGCTTAGTTCACTTCTACTCTGATTACTGCACTTATGCAGGAGTACAACATTTTCCACCAGAAGTCTAGTCCATAGCATCCTTAGACAAATGGTCAGGTAGAGATCAAAAATAGAGATATCAAAGCTATCCTAACTAAGACAGTTCAGCTACACAAGATAGACTAGAGTAGTAGATTGTAGGAAGTTGTGTGGGCTTACCACACAACATGGAAAACACCGACCAGTTTCACACCCTTTGAGTTGGTGTATGGAAAGAGTGTCATAATGCCTATCAAATTCAATAATTAAACCTTACGAGTAACATTACAGCTCAACTTGGATCTTCCTGCACCTCAAAAATAAAGACTCCTACATCTTAATCATCTGGATGAAATAAAAAAAGTAGATTTATAGAACATAGATTTAGTTCAAGTGCAATACAAGAAATGGCATGACTCACGTATACAGAATAAACGATTTGTTGTTGGTGACTGGGCACTTCTATATGATTCCCAATTTCAAGAAAATAAAGTTAAGCTTGCAACTTGTTGGCTTGAACCCTATGAGGTTTAAAAACAATTTTACAATGGTGTAGTGCAATTTTCCACAATTGGCCCCATGCATTTCAAATTATTGGTTAATGGTCACAGACTCCATCTGTACCACAAGCCAGGTACTAAGGCCGAGTTCCTGTGACAATTTGAGATTCCTCTTGCAGCGATTGAACCTCTTGCAGCCAATGAACCTCCTCCAGCTGAAGAACCTCCTACAGCTAATGGACCTCCTCCAGATGAACACTTTCCTGTATAAAATCAAAGTGGATTTTCACTACATTCGTCACTTTGACTTTATTCAAAAGTTGTCATAATAAAAAAAATTGTTTCCCATGAAAATCTCTTTTTCCACAATAAAGCCACATCAAATCATATCCCATCAACTTTTTCTACCATCTTCACTCACGCATCCCATCATCATTGCGCCAATAATTACTTTTTGCTCAACACACGTCATTCGATCTTCCCAGATTTAGACACTTACAAGTGATTATCCTCAAGATATGCATGCATTCATTATTTGAAACATTTTTCATTTCATTTGACGTTATTATAGGTTACATTGTAATTAATTTAGTAATTCATCCAAGTAGTGTTTTAATTTATAACTAAGCATGTGTGGACACCTATCACCTTTTTTGTACGGGGCAGTCCGTTAAATTGTGTTTTGCAATAATGACCCTCACTTAAGATATCCTGTGCAGTCATTTCAATTTAATTGATGTGACAACCTAGAAGCAAACAAAATTCTTTGATAAGACTTTTGTTTTCAAAAACCCCAACTCACATTTCCAGCTATAGTTTTTCAAATTTCCTCTGCCATAGTACCCAAAAAACCAAACCAAGAGCTCACCTACTTTATCTAGCCTGAAGATTAGGCGAAATACAGGGTAAGGAACATTACGAATACAAAGGGTAGAATTGTGAAAGGCATTTGGAAGTTGCAGTGGGAGTTTTAGTGATTTGGACTTTTCTTTGGGCTACATAATTTCTCAGTGAAAATGGGTGGGCAACCCATATGCCATGAACTAGGGGATCACTCATCCCTATTGCAAGAACAGGCCAGTGTCCAAGTCTTTAACTATGTGGGCTAGCTTACATACTTCATCAGGCTATGTGGTTATGATGAGGCTGTGACCCTCGAGTTCTTGCGCACTTATAGAAATGATGTTGCCTATGTAAAAGGGTTAAGAGTGGAGACTTTGGAGGCACAAAATGTGGAAGTTTCTGCACTTCCCACCATAGGTGAAAATTTTCCACATGAACATGATGCATGGACGTCAAGGGCTAAGTTTTCTTTTCCCATGGATGTTGAATTGGAGTCTAGAAAATAGGAGACCAAGAGAACATCTCTTCTAGAAGATTACTCTTCATTGGCTATCCAGGTTATAAGATACATTACTTGTGAAGGACAGTTTTCATACTTGCATGCTGCACATATTAAACTATTGATTCATTTGTGGTATGGTCTCCTTGTAAATGTGCCCAATTTTATGTACTCCTTTTTAAATTTGAGTTCAAAAGAGGTTAGAAAGGGGAAACTAAATGCAACTACCCACCATGGGTTGGTAAAAATATTGGTGGATAGATCTTTATGGGATATCTCTCCTATGACTTGGGATGAGTTTATAACTATGCCCCATGTATAGTTACGAGGAGAAGGGCCACAACATATAAGTCAAGAAGCACAAGGAAATGTCCCTGATGAGGCCATACCTGACAATGATGACATGACTATTCCTGAGAAGTTACATGAAATCTCTTCTCCTTTGGGAGCTGAAATAGAGTAAATTAATTTTGGTAATCCAAACCCTAGCCAAGGGGGTGGTGAAACCGAGGATTCTATAGATTTTTAGACTCCCAAAGAAAAATAGAGTGTCTTGAGGAAAGAGAAGGGAAAGGCAAAAATAGCTGAAAATACAAGGGAAGAAACTCATGTTTTACCTAAAAACCTTGTTTCTCTTCTAACCATTCCTATAAAGAAGAAAAGGACATCACAAAATCATCTTGCAACATCTATTGATACTCTTCCATGATGCAGTGTTCATTTGAGCACACAAGCAGACAAAATGGACTCACCTGTATATCATCTCCTAAAAATACAATTGAGGAGTCTTTGAAGGACCAACCACTAGTAGACAGCCCATGTGGAGAGTGTTTGGATATGATGGAAATAGATCCTGTAGCCAAGGAAATGGACACGAAAGTAGTAAATATATAAAACAACATGCATGGAGAGAGAACACACCAAAGCAGCCAATATACCTTCTTCTCAGAAAAAAGATGATCAAGGAAATGATGCCCTAGTTCCAACCCCTGATGAGTTAACCATTGATGAACCAGAAGTATTTACAACTACAAAAAAGAAGGTCAATCCAATAATAAAGAACCAGGTAACACTCTAATCCATCTCCATTGACTACTTTATGCAAATGTAATATGACAAGTCAATGTGGGAATTGGAAAGGGGTAAATTAAAAAGGGAAATAGGAAGGAAAGAGAAAGAGTACAAGTTTTACAAGGCAAGTTAGATTCAGTTATAGAATTAATTCTAAAACTAATAGAATGTAGACCACCTCCTAGGGTCTATGCACTGTGTCTAAAGGAACAATTTCTAATGCTTAAATTAATGAGGGTTCTTAAAGATTTGCACACAAGCATAGACTCACCATAGGAATTTGTGGCCGCATATGAAGAATCACCAAACTGCATTAGGAATATTTTATGTGAACTCTACTTGCAAATTATATTCTTCCCTTTGATACAAATTGGAACCCCTTGTTATTTTTTGGTGATATTCACCTATTTTCTCTGCTTTCTTGGTCTAGAAATGAGATAAATTATGGAGAGAAATTAAGTAAATACAATGGAATTGAATAAATTGTTACACTCCCCTTGCGACCAAAAAGTGGTAGTCCCTGTAGATTATACTGTGATTAGATGGAAATATTTTATGGATTGCAAAAATCTACCCATAGGAAAAGGATTTTGGGTAACAGAGACAAAGCATTTGTAGCATTTGAGAAACTCTCATTAGCATAGGGAAATAGAGCAGCAGAAGGATTAAGACAGAGGTGGGACAGGTTAACACTGGCACTAAAGAAGGTTGAACCCCACAACCTCATCAACTTATGAGCTGCTATGCAAAGAGTCTAGTGGTACATACATCTGGGAAGGTAACCTTGACCTGAGAGGTGGCTCCCTCTTTCCTTTCAGCATCCTCTTCTCTTGTGGCCACTATATAGTTGCGTGGACAATGAGGTAGATGAACAATTGGAGATGAGTCGACAGGTC
Organism: Thuja plicata; assembly: GCA_018584345.1. NCBI lineage: Eukaryota > Viridiplantae > Streptophyta > Pinopsida > Cupressales > Cupressaceae > Thuja > Thuja plicata. The sequence continues at coordinate 2,443,870 of MU224027.1, read as the reverse complement.
AAGATGGAGTGCACAAATGGATAATACTAGCATGTGGGCACCTCCATGAGTGGGAAGACTCAAGAAGGAGATCTTCAAGTGCTTGCAAAGATCTAGAATGTTTCAGTGCCTGAGGACCGACATTAGTCTCCATAGGGGGCAGAATTGTGAGGCATATTAATGCCATATTTTAGATGCCCTGGGATAGCTTTCACTAGGACCTTTTCCCTATTTTAACATAATTTCTCAAACACTTTATACTCATATTTTCTATTATGTGGCATGTGCCACCAGACGTATGCTATGGTTAAAACACACTTAAATATACTATGCTTGGATGAATATGCTATGTTATTTACTTTGGAATTATGATTATGTCTCTATGGATGAAATAGTTGTTTGAACACAAATTATGCATGCGTATTTTCATTTTGATTATCATAAATGCCTCTACCCTAACATCTGAAGTGTAGCACATCAATATAGAAATCATCACCTTGACTAGGTAAAATGCACCCATGCATTGGACGCTCGATCCAAACTTTCAGTAGGTTCACATGGAGGAACATTAAGAATGACACCATCAAGCGGATCTGGGGTGATCAAAGTGGCAGCAATTGAGAAAAGACTAAGGCAGCATAATGAATTCTATGAATAAATATAGGAGAGAGTGGGAAGTTAGATTTGTTGTCAAAAGAAGTTCTTTCCTCTTTTCTGGACCTATTCTATCTCCAATTTTATAGTTTCCCTTTATGTTTGACAGGATTGTAATAAAAGCTCCACCAATCTCTAAGGCGTGATTAGTTAGTAGTTAGATGTGTTTCCTTTTTTAAACAAAGCCCCTCTCCTACGTGAGAAGGAGGGAATTATCAATTATAGTTTACATTCTATTGGTTTACAGTTGTTATGAATCTTGTAATTTGTTTTTTCAATTAATAGAAGATGAAGTGTTGATATTTAGTTCAGTGTAATTGAGTTTGGAACTCACTCAAGGGGAACCACGTGGTGAGCATTTTGTGTTAGCTAGTTAGAATAATTTTCATGTAGTTTCAGTTTCCTACATCTTGGTATCATAATTCTGGTGTTAACACAGCTCCTACAGCCAAAGCCACAAGACAATCTAGTACTTCCTACAGCCAAAGTGGCAGAACTATTGAAGCATTACAATTGTGTTTTTAAGTCTTTGTGTTTCCAAGTTGTAGTATTCCTTCAGTATTTTCACTTATGCATTTCCTTTCCAGCATTCTTTAAATCATTTGTTTCTTGCAACTAAAGATTAATTTCCTTTCTAGTATTCATTTCCTATAGCTATAGAATAGTTTCCTTTCAAAGAAATTTGTTTCCTGCAGCCATAGCATGGTCTGAGTAAGAATCCTTGGTGAATATACTTTGTTGGCCCATTTCAAGTAATACATCCCTAGGTTGATAAATTAAATGAGTTTCTATAAAGGATGATAGCTTCTCGATCAGATGTCCAATCCCTGAGTCATGGTAACTACCTAGTTTTTTATACCTTAATAGAACCGATCATTTTTTGCATCATTGTCGGGGATGGTGTCGAGCCAATTTATTTTACTTATCCATTTGTAGAATTCAATTCAAGAAATTACATCCTTTTTAAATAGAGTTTGATATCAAAAAAATATTTCACTCCACCACCACAATCTTTCATTTATCTGTATTCATATAAGAAGAAGAAATGCTCTAGGAAGGTACTTATTAAACTACCCCAACAACCATTTAAGAGATATTTTTGTACCAAAAGAAGAAAAAGAGGAGGGTCAGTTCATGGATGCAATTGTAAATCTTCATGTATCATAATATTCAGAAGGTGATCCACTAAACTTTCACCTTCTAGAAGGTTAACTTGAGTTTAATCCATTTGCAGGAGCCTTGGACAATCTCAGAATTCAATACCCAGACAATCAAGAAGAAAATTCATTTCCTCTAGTCATTTACCATCTGCAAGGACTCCCTCGGCATCTTCCTAGAATGGAAAATCCCCTACCTTTCCATTTCCCATTACTGACAAGCATGATAATCACAACCCCAACAATATTCCCTCTTAAGCACTTCCTAAATTCTATGGCCTAGTGACCGAAGACCCAGATACCTTTCTCTTTGAGTTTGATATCCTTTTTCATAGTTATGACTACACCATGGATGCCCATAGGTTCAAATTGTTTCTTGCAACTCTCAAGGAGTCTGCATTAAGATGGTTTATGGGCTTCGGCCAAGACGTTGTCCATGATTGGGAAGAAATAAAGGTAGCATTCTTGAGAAATTTTAAAGAGTACTGCAGGGGAAATGATATGAGATGGTATGACATCTTCAAGATGACACTAAAGGAGGATGAAATTCTAGAAGATTATGTGTCCATAATCTTGTTTATCTTGCAGAAAATTACTCATCACTAGCTCAATGAGGAGTCACAAAAACTTATCTTTTTACGGGGTATAAATGAAGGATGCACTGAAGCCTTAGATCTTATGGATGGGGGAGATATCACCCAATATACGTGGGGTGATATCAAGAAAATATGCCTCAATTACTCAAGAGTTGAGGCCAAGAATGGCAGAGGATATAGGTCCACAGTGAGAAAAACTAATGGCATTGGGGCCTCTTAGACATAAATCACACATTTTTGTCTAACTTCAAGCAGGACTATCAATAATATGGCCATCCAGTTGGACATAATGCAGGAGAAAAAGAAGCACGAGGAGGTCGGAGCTATTCTTACAAAATTTTGTCCACATTGTAGACAAAAGAAGAGAGATTGTCATTGCAATTTGGTTGCCAACATGGAGATTGCAAAACTACCCACTAATTACAAGCTGATTGAAGAAGATGATGAGAAAGTATTCTTTGTTACACAACAAAGACAATGGGCTCAAAGATAAGGTTTGTCTAAGGACCCTCTTACTTTTAATGGTCCATTTTACAGTAGTCATTGGCAACCACATGTGAATAATCAATACCCTCCTTGGAATGATCCACAACCTCAATGGAAACTTACCCAAGTCCTCAATGGAAACAACCCCAAGGGAATTGGCAACCTCCACTAGGCAATTAGCAGCAAAATCCTTAGTGGCAGGGAGGTCAGCAATGGACAAACCATCAGCAGGGACTCCTGCAGCCACCACAACAGCCCCAACAAAAAGCACTTCTACCACCTCCTATAGCCACTATAGTACCTCCTAAGCCTACTCAACTTCCTACCCAACCTCAATAGAATCATAATAACAAACCTCCAGCACCTCAGCAAAATGTCTATTCAGTTGACCCAAACCAATACCCTGCCTATGGAATCAATGACATCCATTTACGATCAAGTACTACTCTGCCAACACCTCCTATGATAACTAAAGTAACTCTAGAAGAGCCCATTCCTCAACCTACTCTAGAGTCCAGTCCAATGGGTCTGATAGTATTACCATAAAAAAGTCCAGCCAGCTCCACCTCCCTTTCCACAAAGGTTGCAGAATGATAATTCTAAGCATACGAATGAAGCAGCCTTTGACATCCTAGACCAACTCAAGAACATTAATGTTTAGATTATGCTTTTTCAAGCAATAAAGGATGTCCCCATGTATGGAAAGGCTATCAAAGAGGCTTTCTTTAAAAATTTTGGTCGTAAGAGGAAGGACCCACATACAGGCCATGTCCTAAGGAAACTTGTTGATATCATGCTCGGTAAAATAGTGGTCCCCAAGTATTCTGACCCAGGTATCCCAGTTTTCAAAGTTACCATCAATGGGAAAGCCATAAAAAATGCTTTGATAGACTTAGGATCTTCCATAAATGTAATGAATAAGGACATCATGCAACAAATCAAAATTACTAACCTCCAGGAAACACCCATTGTCTTGCAGCTTGCAGACAGTTCCGCAGTCAAACCCGACAGGGTAGTGGAGGATATAGTTGTTGACATTGAAACCTAGTCTTATCCTGCATAATTTATGATACTCTCACCTAAGGCCACCTTAGGAGGCTATCCCATAATTCTTTGATGACCTTAGTTGGCCACTGCTGATGCTTTAATAGGATGTCGCTCAGGTGGTATGACCATTTCTAATGGTCAGCATACTAAGACATTAGCCTTATACCCATGAGCACAACCACAAATGGATTTAGCTTCACCAATTTGGACTGACATTGGGGAGGAAGGTGAGGTAGTCAACTCAGTAGCATAACTCATCATGTTAAAAAGGGATCCTTTCCTATAGCTATAGGAGGAGGAAACCATAATCACCAACATTTTACAAAACCAGTATGGCCAAGATTTAGATCCCATTAACTGTCTCAACCCCCATAATTGTTCCCTAACTGTTCCCTACAAGCTTTGTATCATGATTATGACTTACCTCCATCTCCTGCAATCGAGTAAATCTACCACCAATTTCTAACCCATGAGGTCTAAGCACCTCTTTTAATGGATGCTTCTATGGTAGAACTCACAAAATAGTTGGAAGTTTCCCCTGACCGTTGCTTGTATATTAACAGCAAACTTACCAACCAGCAAGATACATCTTTGGCCAAACTACTGAAAGACCATACCACAGCTTTTTCCTGGGACTATTCAGATATGAAGGGATTGGACCCTAAACTGTGTACTCATATGATTTTCCTGAAAGAGGACAAACCACCTGTCAGGCAATTCCAGCAGTGTATAAACCCTGTGTTAAGAGAGATAGTCAAAACAAAGTTGCAAAAACTTCTTAATGCCAGTTTCATCTACCCCATTTCTAATAGCAAGTGGGTCTCACCTTTGGTCATTGATCTGAAAAAAGGAGGAAATTGGTGAGTATGTGTCGACTAGAGGGAACTTAACAATACCACCAAGAAGGACCATTTCCCCCTACCATTTATTGACCAAGTTCTTGATTCCCTAGTAGGGAAGCGTTATTTTTCTTTCCTTGATGGATATAGTGGCTACAACCAGATCAGGATCCCTCCTGAAGATCAGGAGAAAACTACATTCACTTTCCCTTAGAGAACATTTTCCTACTTTGTACTTCCTTTTGGCCTCTGTAATGCTACAACTACATTCTAGCGAGTGGTTATCAATATTTTTGTTTATATCTCACATGATTGCATTGAAATATACATGGATGACTTCACAACTTATGGGGAAACCTATGAGGAGGCATTGGTCAATTTGGGAAAGGTTCTTACCAGGTGTTAGGAGCATAATTTGTCCCTTAATAGTGATAAATTCTTTATGATGATGCAGGAATTTGTTGTGTTAGGTCATTACATCTTTGTGAAAGGCATACAGGTAGATCCTACTAAAATTGAAAACTAGCAGGGCCCATGTATTCCCTGTTGTATCGTCTTAAAATGGAAGCACTTCCATGTTAAGAGAATTTATCCCTCCTTAGGGGAATTTTTTGACCTCTACCATATCATCCTCCTATTTATGCATCATCTCCTACTTTTGTGCCTGTTCAGGACCCTGATTAGGCCTCTCTAGGCACCTCCTACCCCACCTAGCATATTTTCCAGGGGTTCTAGCCCCTGGGTCAAGGTCGACCTTGACCTTGACCTAGTTCAGGGTTGACCTCAACCCTAACCTAGGTCAGGGTTGACCTCAACCTTGACCAGGGTCCCCCTTTCAAAATTGGAAACTTGTCGGCTGTCGGGGGTCATCCAAAATTCATTTTTCCCGCTTATGGGTCAGCTGTTTCGGGTTTCGAATCATTGATTCCTAAATTATATTTAATATAGGTCCTTTTCTAGGGGCATAGGTGTAATTGGAATTTAATTATCCTATGTCAGCCTCCTTAGAATATTGTGCCCTAATTTCATATAAAAGGAAGCCTCTTTCTCTCATTTTCTCTAAGCCTTCTAAGTGCAAAAAGCTCTAATCAAGATTTTGTTAAGAAGCAAAAGTTCTACATATTTCTAAGCTCTCAAGGTATTCAATTATTCCTCTCAAGAATTCAAGTTCTCCATTGAAGATCAAGGATTCAAGCTTTCAAGCCTTTGAAGGGATTAGGTGCAAACATTCAAGATTCATCATTCAAACCCTAGATCTAGCCATCATGGTGGTG
>MU224027.1:2397280-2412404 GCA_018584345.1 Thuja plicata | reverse complement strand
ATGTCTTTATTGGGAAGTACACTGTCAAACTCTGATATCCATAACCCTAATGGTTTGATTTGATCATCCTCGGCCCTAATTGGAGGTACAAACCTACTATAATCTATCCCAAACATCTTTAGCTTAGCATCAATTTGGTTGGCCTTTCCTTTGAAAAAGGAAAAAGTAGCCCCAATCTGCTCTATCTCTGTACAAACCATGGTTACTATTTCTGGCAAATCTGATCTCAATGGTTGCACTAATGCTAATCTTTCAAAAAGAGATGTTCTTCTAGACCAAGTTGCATAGAAAGGATCCAAAATTGTCAAAAAACTTGCCACTTCTACTTGCAAGCCTGGAAACCTGCCATAAGCCCCATACACTACATCGATCTTACCTTTGATGGTGTCAATCCTATGCTGCAAAATTAAAGTCAAGGCTTCCAAAATCACATTGTTATGCTCAATAACTCCCTGCTCTACTTCAACAAATACATCCCCTATATATTATGTTTGGACCTCAACATCCATGACCTCTTTGGGCTCAACAGTGGTAGGCTCTGTTATATCTATAAATTGTTTAGTAAGCTCATCTATGAGCTTCTTTTGTTCATTAATTGTTATTAATGCTAGATCCCTATCCTTAATAATATCACTAGTGTCACTAGTGAGTTTCTGCAATTTTTCTGATAGTTGGCCTGTCTTTGCCTCATTAAGATGAGAAAAATGAGTCATTACTTGGGCTATTTCCATATCCCCTGTATTATCTAGTGTCCATATAATTTTATTTCCTTCCATCTTCTCTTGAATGTTCAAAATGGCTGGCTTTTGATCTTTAGGAGCTAAGATCCACATTGTAAGTGCCTGAGATTTAGGGTTATAACCAAACCCTCTAATCATGTCTCTAACCTGAGTCTTTGATGATATTTTAACATCAGGTTGTCTCCTTATCTGATCCATAATGAATGCTAAAGACAAGTCCCAGCCTTCCACAAATAACACTCCACTGGCCTTGATCAGTTGCCTTGCTTGCTCTGGTGTGATCTCCTTAGACTCAGGATCATAATCCTACAATGTTTTTAAGGCCTCTTGGGTGACTGGGTCACCACCTACCAATTGCAACTGCTTTCCAACTTCTTGTTGCTTATTCCATATTAGGAAAACCTTGAATTCCCTTGTCTTTATGAAACTGTCATCCTTGAGGAATTCCTCTTGATGCAACAATCTCTCATCTGTGCATGATCTCAGAGGTAACTCCTCTTCTTCTTCTATATCCTCTTGGAGTTTCTTCCCTTCCCTAATCTATTTTCTTAAATAATGATCATAGGGTCTGTTACCAGTTATCAAGGCTCCAATTTTATCTGTCTTTTTTCTCTTAGAAGGCTCCCCTATTTCTACTCTTTGTCTCTTAGGTGGGGGCTAATTTTTCACTTCCTTCTCTAGGACCTATGTTAGGTCAATGACATCTTCCCCTTCAACTGCAAGCTTCAATTGTACTTCTTGGTAATCTAGATAGGAATTGGTTGAAGGACATCCTTGATCACTATCATCATCATATTCTGATTTTGAATTCTCTCTGTGGCCCTTTTCTGGTACCGCTAGTGCTTCTTCTAACTGATTACACAAAAGAGTATGGTTCTCAATCATTACATCCAGCCTTTTGAGATAAGGCATGTTAGGGTAGAAACCTCCAAACTTCACCCCCTTTCTCTTTACCTACCTCTCTAGGTCCATAAGTTCATTGAACTTAATTGATTTCCTATCCACCTCTTCATCCTCCAAGATGTTTCTTATTAAATCCTCCTCCATACACTCCTCATGTACCTTTGTGTAGGGGATAGTTGGTGTGAGAAACTTCTTTGCACTAAGAATGAATCCCTTAGTATAAACATGTCTATGTAGGGCCACATTCATTCTGTAATGGTTCAACTAGGTATTCACCAGGTCTAAGGCTCCTTTTCCAATAATGAAATTGTAGATCCTGAACTGCCTAGGGGTAAAAGTACCCTTACTGTGTGATTCCAAATGCTCTTTATCTATCAGAATAAGCTGCCTAATGAACTCCATTGTAGCTATCCTTGGTGGTACATGAAATAGAAAAATGTGTGGAGGGTGGGGGAAACCATAAACCCTCATCATTGTAAAGTTCTTTTCATAATAAAAATCCCCCCAATTATGGTCTCCTAGTCATTTATCAAGGTATCGGAAGGGCCTCAATAATTGAAGTACTTTAACAGGAAATCTAGTCTTATCATCACCTAAACACTTCAAAAGTGGATAGATTATCCAATTTTCAAAAGTACATAACTCCTGCTCTCTAGATGTATAATTCCATATTCTAATCCAAAACTGAATAGGGTTGGGCTGATTATGGTGGAATCTTTGTGGTTACAACATTTGACAATTCATAACTGGGAAATTATAGTAGAGAATCAAATGCATGAGGATCGAATAATGCATGAATCTTGATTCATGTTTTGTATATCTATAAATCCCTGGTGCATCTGATCAATGATATACTAAATGTAGTAATAATTGGAAGTAGTATGAAGACTCTGCATATCCAACACCATCATTAAAATATCTAAGGTGATCCTTTCTACCCTAGCATCATTTCCAAGCACTCTGCATAGTGCATATGATATATACTTAATATAGAAATTAAGGTCTTTGTAAAAATATGGGGTTGCTCCTGGCATGGGGGCTATATAAGTCTTCACTTTCTTAGGGATATGATGATCCCTGATCAATTTAGCAGCAATGTCAGATTCTCTAGTGTACCTATTCTCTAGGCTCTTCAGATTTATCTTAGTAGCCATAGGATAGTAGACATTAAAAGCTTTCATAAAATTATTTTGGTCTAGGGTGTGTAAGGGTTTTCCATCATCCCTCTTAATGGTTTTTATTGAAGGTTCATATCTACTAGCCAATTCTAGTATGAAATCAACATCAACAAACACATCAAGAACTAGCAACTTGGCTAACCCACAGGTCCAAGGGTTTGAGATAGGCATGGGTTCATCACTATTATTAAAGAAATAAATAAAAATTGAATACCCTGATGACCCTGGTGTTTTTGCATCCCTAACATAAGCCATATCATCAATTAAAACATCTGCACTAACCTTTCAATTATGGTTTGAACCTAGAAGCAAAGTGAGGAATTCATTTGAGTAGTTTCTTTTTCCCTTTGACTCATCTTCGACATCTTCACTTCTCACACTGGTGGAGGCCATACTCTGTTCTTGACTCATATTTCCTTTACGTTTTGTTCTCAACCCTTATTCACTGATATTGAAACAAAACTACTGAAAACCCTCACCACCAAACTGTGAATTCTCTGAAAAATTGTAGCTCTGAACTCTAGAACACTGTCAATTACAATCTTTACCAAATCTTGAATCAGGCAACAACCTTTTGAATCACTTGATGTTGAAAATCTTAATCTTTCTTAGAAAATACTAAATCTCTATAAACTCTGCGCTCTGAGAAAAAAGAAACTTGGTAAAAATGAAATGACAATGAACAAGTATACTTATAAATGTTAATTGAATGTAGATTGTCACTTCTAGATGGTAATTGAATCACTTTTCCATTAGTTTCACATACTATGACATCAATTTCTAATTTTAGCCATGGCATTAAAACCGTCAAATAATCAATTTCTGATGAGTGTTCTTTGATAAAAAACCTTATAAAATTCAAAATCAAATCAAAATCAAATCTGATTGGCTGCATTAACTCATACTACAGCTACTTTCTCATCTGTCAAAATCTCTTTACTCTGATTGGTTAACAATTGTTAACAATGGCACCACTGAAAAGTCTATTTTAACTCTGATTCATTTCTAGCGACTCAGCGACTGAGTGATCTCCTTGTCGCTTAATAATTTCACTAACTGCAGTTCTTTCAAGAGACTTAGCGACCATCTTAGGATTAAAACTTTGATCAATGGTTGGCGCGATGTCACTTGATATCTTAACTTAACCCTCCATCTTATGGAGACACCACGACAAAGCATTCTCTTAACTATTCTTTTACCTTAGGTTTCATCTAGAGACTCAGCAACCATGATTTCTCTATGTCCCTGGATAATTTTCTTAACTCATGTTCAATCAAGAGACCACGTGACTAATCACATTAGTCTCTTAATCACATGATTAATTTTCCTATATAAGTTGAATCAGGAGATAACACGACTACCATTGATTTCTTTTCCTCTGTATCCAACGGTTGTCGCTAAGTCTCTTAATCCTTAATACAAACCCTAATACTTCATGAGACTTAGCGAAAAATAGACACGTTTCATATTTTTCCTTTTGTCTCTTAATCACTTGATTCCTTTTGACTTTTCAACCTTGTCAAGCAACCACGCGACTACCGTTGATTTTACCTGCATCTTATGGTTGTCGCCTAATCTCTTAATTCTAAACTTAACTCTCTCTTGATCATGCGACTTTGTGACAACACCTTTACTTAAACTCATATCTAACCTTTATTTTATCTAGAGACCTGGCAACCATTTAATCTCCAAGTCACCTGATAATTTATGAACCACGGTTACAATTAAGAGACTTCTCGATTATCGTTAGATTAAATTTTTGATCCACGATTGTCGCGTAATCTTGAAATCTTTTGCTTAACTCACTTTTGATCATGAGACTTGGTGACAACACTATTTTCTTTAACTCATGAACTCAACTCATAACCACGGGTTGTATTAAGAGATAACGTGACTAAGTAAACTCGAAGTTGCCACATGATATAACTAACTCCGCTTTTATCAAGAGACAAAAAAACTATTGTTGGATTATTGTTGAGATCAACGGTCTGTGTTAAGTCTCATAACCTTTTCAGTACATTCTTTTTTATCATGAGACCACGTGACCAAATCTTTCTGCTAAGTCTCAAGACCATAAGGAATATTTGTTTCTTCTTATGAGACTTAGCAACTAGGAAATAAACACATGCAAATAAGTTCAGACTTAAGTCATGAAAATTAACACAAAAATAGAACCAGCTTGGAAAATTTAGGGCTTTTTTGCAATTTTGAACCAAATTTACTCCAAGGCTTAGGTTTTTTGACATTTTGATCTAGGTTTTGAGCAAAACCATCCTTTGCGGAGATATATAAATGGTTTCAAACATGAATCTTTACCTTCTGGTCATAAGAATGATAGGGAGCTTAAGAATTTTTAGGGTAAACTCTAAAATAGGAAATACAACCAACAGTGGCTCTATCTGAGGATGGCTAAACACAGTTTATGACAAAGAATCTCAGAATCTCTGGTTGAAGACCTCTTCAAAAAATGTAGGTAATGCTGACTAACCTACTACTCAAAAGGAAACACACAATAGAAGGGGAAACCCACCTATATACACAATGATACAGACTTACTATGCATAAACTTTCATTTATTAATTGAAGAGCTTCAGAAATTTCCCATGCACTGGCAACTCATATTCTTCATCGTTCATGTTCTTTAGTAAATAGGAATCCTTCCCAAAGCTTTGTGAAACTATAAAATGACCAAGTCATAAAGATTCAAACTTTTTATGCTTACCGTTGTCTTTTGATCTTACATTCTATTGGAGCACTAGGTCACTAGGTATAAACTTTTTGTAACTTGCTCTTTTATCAAACATATACTTCATTTTTTGTTTCAATTTTATGTTTTCTTTCTGTCCTTCTCTTCTAATCTCATCAAGTTCAGTCAGCTGTAATATTTTGTCTTTTATTGGACCTGAGACTTCTAGCTCCTCTTCTTGTATGAACTTGTATATAGGTAACAGATTATTTACAGGCATCCTAGCCTGCAGACCATATATTAACTCAAATGGTGACCTACCAGTAGCCTTCTTAACTATTATTTTTTCAACCCATAGGGCTAATCTCAACTTTGCATGTTAGGCTCTCTTGCTATTTTCTAAGGTTTTGTTTAAAATTTTCAGAAAGATTTTGTTACTAGATTCTTCCTGGCCATTTTCCTGAGGATGATATAGGGATGAATAAAAAATTATAATCCCATATTCATTGCAAAAGTCTTTGATCTCATCAGATCTGAAACACATGGCATTATCCATGACTAGTTTGGCTGGGACAGCAAATCTAGTTAAAATATTTTCTAATAAAAACTCTATAACTATCTTACTTATTTCTGTTTTAGTAGGGATAGCTTCTATCCACTTAGTAAAATAATTAGTAGCCACTAGTATCCAACTTTGTCCTCCACTAGAATTTTCTAAAAATTCTCCAATAAAGTCAATACCCCACATGGAAAAAGGTGCCTCAACACTTACAGGATTTAACAATAGGGCACCTGAGAACTTTAACTTGTTTGAGAATCTTTGGCAAGCCTCACACTTCTGGACAAATTCATGGGTATCTCTAAAAATGCTGGGCCAATAATACCCTGACCTTAAAATCTTATGAGCAGTAGTTTTTGTAGAGAAATGCCCACCACATATCCCAGCATGCATTTCATTTAATATTTTCTCATCTTTATCTTTATCTAAACATAACAGTAGCATATCATTTTTATCCTTCCAATATAGGTCTCCTTGAATCAAGGTGTACTTCTAAGCTTGCAGCTTCAGGCTCCTCTTTTTATTTTCTAACATATTTTTAGGACACTTGGTATTCTTTAAAAAATACACAATATCAGTATAAAATGGTTGTCTTTCTATACTTGTGATTGTCTGATCATGTGTCTCTGTATCATTTATTTGTACCAAATCCAAGTTATCTTCTGTCATGAGTTTGGCCAAACCCTGACCTCTTATTAACTTTGTAATGTGGATTTCAAGATTAAATTCTTGTATTCTATTTATCCATTTACACCTCTTACTAGTTACTTCTAACTGAGTAAGGATATCTTTTACTGCTAAATGAGGAACATATGCTTTCACCTTAGCACAGACCAAATATGGTCTAAAAGATTTTACTACTTTCACTAAAGCATATGCATGTTTCTCTGTCATCTCATAATTTAGCTCTGCAGCTTGAAGAGATTTACTATAAAAAGTCATTGGATGCTCAAATCCATGCTCATCTTTTTGTAGTAAAATAATAGAAATTGTATGATAAGATGCAAATGAAAATAGAGAAAAGGGCTTACTATAATCAGGTGATTTTAGAATAGGATCCTCTTGCACTTCCTTCTTTATTTTCTCAAATGCCATTTGAGCTTCTTCATTCTAGTTAAATTTTGCATCTTTTTTCAACAACTTTATGATAGGTTTAACAATTTCTTCAAAGTTTGCTATAAATCTTCTGACAAAATTAATCTTTCCTAAGAAAGACTGAACTCCTTTTAATTTTTTTGGATTAATAACCTTCTGGATTGCTTCTATTCTTTCAGGGTCTATTCTTACTCCATTTTTAGACACTATGTGTCCTAGCAACTTTCCTTCATGTACTGCAAAATGACATTTTTTAGGATTTAATGAAACACCATCTCCTAGAGCTTTATTAAAAATTTTACCCAGGTGTTCACAATGATCTTCAACCCTTTTAAAATATGTAGTTAGATCATCTTGATAAATAACCATGAATAAGTCAATAAATTCCTTGAAAGCAACATCCATGGCCCTTTGAAAAGTTGCCCCTGCATTTATCAGTCCAAATGGCATACTGATATAGACATAAGTTCCCCAAGGAGTGGTAAATGCAGTCTTGTATTGTTCTAATTCTTTTACTAAAACTTTGTTGTAGCCAGAGAAACCATCCATCATTGATAGAATCTCACAACCAGTCACTTTATGTAACATTGCCTCCATATTAGGTAAGGAATAGTTATCTTTTAATGAGGCAATATTCAAATTTCTGAAATCCACACATAACCTAATGTCACCATTCTTTTTTCTAACTGGTACCAAGTTTGAAACCCATGTTGAGTGTTTGATAGGTTGGATAATCACATCATCCTTTAACTTCATCAACTCTTGCTGCATCTTAGGAGCCAGCAAAGGATTAATAGGCCTCTATTTTTTCCTAAATGGTTTCACTTCTAATTTTAGTGGAATCTCATGTTGGAAAAGGTCTTCCTTATAAGCATTTAGGTCTTCATATGACCATGCAAAAACATGCTCATATTTTCTCAAAAGTTTAATCAAATTTGTCCTTATATGGGAATCTAAACCTTTTCCAATATAAAAAACTTGAGGACTGGTTTTTGATCCTAAGTTAATTTCTTCCAAGTCCTCAACCTTAGCATTGCTTATCTTTGTTGAGTGATCATTTTGACTACTGAAAAATGCTTCAAGTTCAACTAGACCCTTAGGAATCTAATTGGAACTCAATTGGACAACCTCATTTCCTAAGACATAATCTTTACCATTATTGTTCTCCAGTAAGGTATTGCAATCTATGTATTGATTCTCATAATGGTCCTGACACTGAATGAATCTTATCATATATTGGTCATCCTAAAAAACTTGCCAGTTGTATATATTATCTGGAACAATTGGTCTTGTCTTAACTTCAAGTATTGATACCCCATGTAAAGTCTGACCATTAGTTTTCAAAGCAAAAACTTTTTGGCAAGTTGACTCTAAGGGATAATATGACTTATTTTTTGTTGTCATTATGGAAACAAAGTCATATGAAGTTTTGATAGAAAACTATGAAGTGAAAATTGACTAAGTATAGAAGACAGGATAGAACAGTGATTTGCAGTCGATCAGAGCACCAGCGCACATGCGTACGATCACATTAGGATATGAGAATTCAGACTTAAGTTCTATGATATGTTTTTGTTCTTTCCCTAGACACGCATGGTTAGATATGTCAGTACAGATAAGTTATAGCAAGAATAGTGATACTAGCAGTTTAGAAAATAGAGTATGAAGCCGACTTCAATTTTTAGATCAGCGTATAATATTTTATTGTGTAAAGGCCAAGCACCTATTATAGTATGTTTGTAATCATGTCTTAATTACTATTGTAAACATGCTTAAGCCAGTGTTTGGAAGCATTGTGTATTGAATTTTTGGGCCGACTATAGTCTTGTTTTGGGTCATGTCTATTCAGGCATGAACATATATATATGTAATGAAAAGGTATATTAGAAGTGTCGAAGAGATATGTAGAGTAGAGATATAAAAGAATAGTATAACATGTCAGAATGAGATAAAGCTCTTAAATAGTATAAGAGCATCAACGCATAACCGAAACTTATCAGACAAGTGTGTCATATACAACAGTTCACTTTTGGATATAGTGTATATCTATTATCAAGGAGGTTGTAGCCTTCATCCTACTGAGCAGTAAGCTTCTTGATAGTGAGTCCTCACCCCTAATATGGTTATTTGTAAAAGACTCCTAAAAGGGTCAGATGCTTAACCAAGTCATTGTACTCGCATTGTAAAGACTGCTCCTAATAGGGCAAAGGAACTTTAACAAGTTCATTATACTAGTGCAATTTTTGTGGGTGCTAATTCCCACCAGGGTTTTCCTCTAATCAAGGTTTCCCCGTAATCATATCATGTGTTTATGTGTTCTTGTATTAAGCTTCAATTGATTTATATTTGGTTTATGTTTAAAGTTGCTAAAATATAATAAATAGACAAACACTGATTCACCCCCACCCCCCTCTTAGTGTTTCTAACAATTGGTATCAGAGCTCTGGTCCTCTGTAAAAGAATTTTAACCACTTGAGGAGATCATGGATTCAACAGAAGAAAAACATCTGAAAAATAATATTGAAGCAGCACTTGAAGATCTAGACAAATCTAAAAAAGAAATGAAGAATTAAAACTAAAGGTTGATGGCTCTCAAATACTTATCAAGAAATTAAGGAAAGATTTGAAAGACTGCTCTACCAATGATTTGGGAAAAATGTTCAAGAAACTAAATGAAGAGAACATGTCTTTAAAAGATAAAATTGAAGATCTGAATGAACAAATTACAAATATATTAACAGCTATTGAAGAGGAGGCCAAAGAAAATAAATAGTTAGATGAAGAACTCATGCAAGCTAATATGAAAATCTTGGAGTTGGAAAACATCAAGAATAAGATTGAATCTGAATTATCAGAAGCAAAAGACAAGATTGATAAACTACACACAAGTTCTGATCTAATTCAATCACACCTTTATGCATAGAAGCTAAAAGGGGATACCACTGGTATGGGATATAGTATAGCTAAAATTGAAATCAATTCAATATAAGAAAGAAAGAAAGAAATCACAAGAGACATCCACTGAAGCAAAGAAAATTGAGAATATTGCAGAGGCTAAAATTGAACCACCTAAAGATGAATCCAAGCAAGTTAATAGAACTTGTTATGCTTGTAACAAGCATGGACACTTGGAAAGAGACTGTAAAGAGGTAATACCTTTCAATGGTTATTTTTACTCCTGTAATAAGTTTGGTCACAGGGCTATACATTGCAGAACAAATCAAAGAAATTAGTCACAATAGAACCAAAGAAATGTGACTCAATATAATCAGAGAAATCAACCTCAAAAAAACTTGCAGAACATTACATGTCAGATATGTAATTACAATGGACACACAGCCAAGCAGTGCAGCATGATGAATAACAACAATAGGCCTCCTATCATTTGTCACTCATGTGGAAAAGTTGGACACATCTCAAGCTTTTGCAGGTCAAGAGCACAAAAAAAAGAGAATCCTAAAAAGTCACTATTTGAAGAATCAGGAGAAGTCAAGTTTGTACAAGCCAAAACTAATTCAAATAAAATTTAGGTTGAGGTAAAGAAGGTTAATGAAGAGAACAAGGTAGTAGATGCATCCACAGTGGACGCACCTTCTACTTCTGTTTAATTGACCTCTTGGTCTTAGGGGGAGCTATTCTAGCTCTAAACCCCTACGTGGCTGGTATACTCACCTCCAAGTATGCACCTTTGAATTCATGTTAGTGATAACAAGATAAAGTAGTATGCATTCACGCATTGTCTATACTACATTATAAATAAAGTTTGAAAGTCTCAGTGAAAGCACGTATGACATCTAGCATTAAATGCATAAAAACTTTATATAAATTGGTGGAATGATCATTTATCCTCATTGTTTACATCTGAGATCATAAAATTTGTAGAGCACAGGAGCACTAAGCATCAAAGCATTCAAAGGTATCGATTTGATCAGTTTGTGAATAGATTGAAAGTTGAAACGGAACCCTAGCAGTCGCATCATTTTGAATTGTGGTGGAACCCTATTTATTTGATCAACAAGTGAGTATGGAAACCCTTGTAGTCTTTGACATTACTGAAAGGAAGAGATTTGTCTTTAAAAATCATCCATTCAAGTCTATTCTAGATGATGTAGAAGGGGTTGTTGGAAACACTGAGAGGGGGGGGTGAATCAGTGTTTGTCTATTAATTACTTTTCAGCAACTTAAACATAAATCAAACATACATAGAATGAAGCTTAACATAAGAAATCATAACACATGATATGATTACGGGGAAACCTTCATCAGACGAAAACCCTGGTGGGAATTAGTACCCACAAATATTGTATTAGGTATAATGAACCTGTTAAAGTTCCTTTGCCCTGTTAGAAGCAATCTTTACATTATGAGTACAATGACCTGGTTAAAGCTCTGACCCTATTAGGAGTCTTTTACAAAACCCTTTTAAAGGTATATGGCTCACTTCCTAGGCTCACTACCCAATAGAATGAAGGCTACAACCTTCTAAAAGTTGATATACACTATATCAAAAGTGAACAGTTGTGATGACATTGTTGTCTAATCAGTTCCGTGTATGTGTGAATGCTCTTACTCTCTTAAAGAGCTATATCATATACTAACTTCATTATACTACTCTTCTGTATCTTCCTCTTACATAATAATCGACACTTGTAACATAACTTTACATTACATACTTGTATGTTCATATCCGAATAGGCGCAACCCAAAACAAGACTCTAGTTGGCCCTAAAACAAAATACACAATGCTTCCAAACAAGTCAACTTAAGCATGTTTACTACAATTTTAATTACATCATTACAAACATATAACCAAAGGCGCTTAGCCATTATATTACAAAATAATTCACGCTGATCAAAATAGTAGTCGGCTTCCATGCTCTGTCTTTTGGACTACTGGTCTATTGATCTGCCTGTAACTTCATCATACTATTGTTCCATACTATGTGTGTCTAGATGTAGCATGTACACATGTCATACAATATATATTTGAATGCGCATAAGCTCAATTGATCTCTCGCATGTGCGCTAATGTGTTGATCATTGAATATCTCTGTCTGCCCTATTTTCCATACTTAGTCATTTTGTCTTTCATGACAGAAACTAAACATGACTTTGTTGCCATGATGACAACACAAAATGAGTCATGCATCCTCAGGAAGTCAACTTTCCAACAGGGGCATTTTCTAAGACTCCGCTAGGAGTTGTACACGTGGAAGACATTCGCGCTTACATCTACTGTAAGAAGGAAACCGTTGGGGACAATAGCATAGCAACTCTTATCCCTTTAATGATGAAACCAGACTATTCATTCAAGGATGAATACGTGCATCTCACTGATAACCCTATCTTTGAGTATTCTAATGCGCACGAATTTTATGAGCCAAAATGGGTGAAAATCCTGTTGAGTAGAATACATGATAATCTCTATTGGATTGGTGAAGTTCCCGCCCATATTACTACGTACCTAATTCATGACATGACTGGACTTCCTAAGACAGAACCAGTTCTTCCAACTGGTAAAGATGTGAAAAAGTAGGCTGAACAAGCATGTTTATCCAGAAGTAATAGGCATGGTATGATAGATTATCCCATTAAGGAAGATGACATAAAATTGGTCACCATGATACTAGGTTACAAATTTTAGCACACAAGCAGACTAAATAGTGTATCTGCAGCTACTTTCCTGGGAGCAGTAAAGATGGTGAAAGATAATACTTATTATAATCTATGTGAGATATTGCGCGCTCAATTGATTGAAAACATTCGAGCTATTAAGCATGACAAGAGCAAGATATTCAGGTTTGGATCATTGATCATCTATCTCTACTTCCACATAGTAGGTAAAGTTTCCAATCTTTACCTTAATAGGTGTAAACCTACTATGTCTCAAATATCACTCAAGGCTAAATCAGAGAGCAACGTGAAGGATTCTATGGACATGGATATCAAAACTTTCAGGATCAAAATGCAAAAAAGGTTCAGGATACTAGAAAAGATAGTTGATAAGTACAAAGACACTATATGCTTCATGGTAGAAACTGACTATACTTGCATGGAGGCTATTGAGCCTAGAACCAAATGGATTCATCCACTTGGCTATGAAATTGAAGAACACATGTTAGAAGGATATGCACAAGCTCTTTTATCTTCACCCAAAGATCCAAATGAACCAAGATGGGGAACATACAGAGAAAAGATAAATCAAGTCAATTTTGTCTTACACAGTGCTAACAACAAAATGAAGGCATCAAGGATTACCTCAAATATCCTAAAAGTTCATGGGGTTACACAAGAATACCTAGACAGAGCTAGGGAAGCTAAGATTGCTAAAGAACTTGAGAAAACTCCCACAGAAGTGAAAATGGAAAAGTCTAATGAGAAGAAGAAGAAGAAGAAGAAGAAGAAGAAGAAGATGATGATGATGATGATGATGATGATGATGATGATGATCCTCAAGGACCACAAGGAGCAAGGTAAAGAACACTCAAGCCCCTCCTGAGGTATGATTTAGACCTAGTCTAACAGTCCTAAAGAACAGAATTGTTAATGAAGGAAGACTAGAATCTATCAAGAATGTCTATGAAAAATACCAAGAGATAGAAAAATCATAAATTCATTCTATGATCATCTCTCACATGATTAAGTTCAAAAAGACAGTATTGGAACTTAAAATAGTCATACCAAACAAAGTATGGAACATACTGGACCTATTAAAGAGCCAAGAAATTGAAGAAGATATGAGGATAAGAGAAGAAACATTAGACAATCTTCTCCCTATTTTCTCACATGATGAGAAAGCTATACTGTTGGATTTAGTAAAACCTCATCTCAAAACCAAAACTAGAACACTTCATATCATGAATAAATAGTATGATCTGGTTGGAGAAGAGACTCAGAAAGCTTTTGAGTAATTATTTCTAGATAGACATATGTATTCATCAATGGTGCCTACAGAAAAGGTAACTCTAGTTCCTCCCAAAAAGGTTACAGAACCAGTGATTCAAAATGCACCTAAGACAGGATAGAACAGTGATTTGTAGTCAATCAAAGCACTAGCGCACATGCATATGATCACATCAGGATATGCGCATTGAGACTTAAGTTCTATGATATGTTTGTGTGCTTTCCCTATACACGCATGGTCAGATATGTCAGTACAGATAAGTTATAGCAAGACCAGTGATACTAGCAGTTCAGAAAATAGAGTATGAAGCTGACTTCAATTTTTGGATCAGCGTATAATATTTTATTGTGTAAAGGTTGAGTGCCTATTATAGTATGTTTGTAATCAAGTCTTAATTACTATTGTAAACATGCTTAAGCCAATGTATTTGGAAGCGTTGTGTATTGTTTTTTTGGGCCAACTATAGTCTTGTTTTGGGTCACGTCTATTCAGGCATGAACATATATATATGTAATGAAAAGGTATATTAGAAGTGTCGAAGAGATATGCAGAGTAGAGATATAAAAGAAAAGTATAAGATGTTAAAATGAGATAAATCTCTTGAAGAGTATAAGAGCATCAGCGCATAACCAGAACTAATCAGACAAGTGTGTCATATACAGCAGTTTACTTTTGAATATAGTGTATATCTATTATCAAGGAGGTTGTAGCCTTTATCCTACTAAGCAGTAAGCTTCTTGGATAATGAGTCCTCACCCCCTAATAGGGTTATTTGTAAAAGACCCGTAATAGGGTCAGACCCTTAACCAGGTCATTGTACTCACATTATAAAAATTGCTCCTAACAGGGAAAAGGAACTTTAACAGGTTCATTATACTAGTGCAATATTTGTGGGTACTAATTCCCATTGAGGTTTTCCTCTTATCAAGGTTTCCCTATAATCATATCATGTGTTATGTGTTCTTATATTAAGCTTCAATGTATTTATATTTGGTTTATGTTTAAATTTGCTGAAATATAATAAATAGACAAACACTGATTCACCCCCCCCCCCCCCCC
>MU224027.1:2364440-2383207 GCA_018584345.1 Thuja plicata | reverse complement strand
ACCTAAATGTCACCTTGTTAGAGGATTTATACAAATGACTGTTAGGTGAACCTTGTTAAAGGATTTAACTGATACAATGGTTAGAAAGTAATCAGCAGTTGTGATCTGATACATACAACTTACTTTGCAAATTCAGATCCAATTACAACTCTGACATTAACTTACTAGATAGCCTGCATTGTCATTTCAACCTTCTAGTTTGCTTGGAAATCTGTCAAGCAATCACACATGCAACTCTCTGCTTTTGTATTCAGCCTTCTATGCTAGATCATGCCAAACAGTAAATCAACTATGCAATCCTCTTGCATGCACAAATGTACTACACATTCAGCAGCACACTTCACCACACTCAATGAATAACCCCTAAGGTTATCATATACCTCTCTATCTAGGTCAAATAAATCTTTTGCCACTTAAACAAGATCATAGATCTTAGGTTAGGTCAGATCCAATGGATCATTCCATATTTGCATTACATTTACTTCTCCAAAGTAGTCTCTAATTAAATCTTGAAACCATGCATTAATTACGGTTACCCATACATTAAATGGCATGGATAAATCTTTAATTAACATTACATATCCCAATAAAATTAACTAAGTCAACCAAAGATCTCAAATCTCATCATTAATTCAATTGTTGTAAGTCGGCCAACATCAATGTTTCCACTTAGCAATTTCACTATTACTCGGCATTCAACAACTTTTCTCATCACAAACAACTTTTCTCGACACACGCAACTTTGCTCGGCACAAGCAACTTTTCTTGGCACAAGCCAAACTTTGCTCGGCACAGAACAGCCAGAAAAACTGTCTTTGAAAGATAAACAACTAATTACTTTTCCAGAGTGCCAACTGATCAAGTACCCTTTTAATTTCCTTAACTCAACCATTCACTTGGTCTTCTTGTTAAATCTTCTTCATAAATAGTGGATATGGTACTCAAATAGATAACAATAGTCTCACCAATTAAGGTTTGACAGCAATGACAAAATAACAATTTCTTGCATTGTCACTTTCCAACAGACTCTGCATATCCAACACCATCATTAAAATATCTGAGGTGATCCTTTCTGCCCCAGCATCCTTTCCAAGCACTCTACATAGTGCATATGATATATACTTAATATATAAATTAAGGTCTTTGTAACAATATGGGGTTACTCCTGGCATGTGGGATATATAAGTCTTCATTTTCTTAGGGACATGATGATCCCTGATCAATTTAGTAGCAATGTCAGATTTTCTAGTGTACCTATTCTCTAGGATCTTCATATTTATCTCAGTAGCCATAGGATAGTAGACATTAAAATCTTTCATAAAATTATTTTGGTCTACGGTGAGTAAGGGATTTCCATCATCCCTCTTAATGGTTTTAATTAAAGGGTCATATCTACTTGCCAATTCTAGTATGAAATCAACGTGAACAAAGACATCAGGAACTAGCAACCTGGCTAACCCGTAGGTTCAAGGGTTTTAGATAGGCATGGGTTCATCACTATTATTAAAGAAATAATTGAAAATTGAATACCCTGATGACCCTGGTGTTTTTGCATCCCTAACATAAGCCATATCATCAATTAAGACATCTGCACTAACCTTTTGATTCTGGTTTGAACTTGGAAGCAAAGTGAGGAATTCATTTGAGTAGTTTCTTTTTCCCTTTGACTCATCTTAGACATCTTCACTTCTCCCACTAGTGGAGGCCATACTCTGTGCTTGACTCATATTTCCTTTCTATTCTTTTCTCAACCCTTATTCACCGATATTGAAACAAAACTACTAAAAACCCTCACCACCAAACTGTGAATTCTCTGAAAACTGTAGCTCTGAACTCTAGAACACTCTCAATTACAATCTTTACCAAATTTTGAATCAGGAAACCACCTTTTGAATCACTTGTTGAAAATCTTAATCTTTCTCAGAAAACACTAAATCTCTGTAAACTCTTCGCTCTGAGAAAAAAGAAACTTGGTAAAAATGAAATGACAACGGACAAGTATACTTATAACTGTTAATTGAATGCAAATTGTCACTTCTAGCTGGTAATTCAATCACTTCACCATTATCTTCACATACTGCGACATCAATTTTTGATTTTAGCCGTGGCATTCAAACTGTTAGATAATCAATTTTTGATGAGTGTTCTTTCATAAAAAACCTTATAAAATTCAAAATCAAATCTGATTAGCTACATTAACTCATACTACAGCTACTTTCCCATCTATCATAATCTCTTTACTCTGATTGGTTAATAACTATTAACAATGGCATTACTGAAAAGTCTAGTTTAACTCTGATTCACTTCTAGCGACTCAGCGACTGAGTGATATCCTTGTCACTTAATAATTTCACTAACTTTAGTTCTTTCAAGAGACTTAGTGACCGACGTAGGATTAAACTTTGATCAATGATTTGCGCGATGTCGCTTGATATCTTAACTTAACCCTCCATCTTATGGAGACACCATGACAAAGCATTCTCTTAATTGTTCTTTTACCTCAGGTTTCATCTGGAGACTCAGCAACCGTGATTTCTCTATCACTAGATAATTTTCTTAACTCATGTTCAATCAAGAGACCACGCAACTAATCACATTAGTCTCTTAATCACGTGATTAATTTACCTATATAATTTGCATCAGGAGATAACACAACTACCATTGATTTCTTTTCCTTTGTATCCAACGGTTGTCGCTAAGTCTCTTAATCCTTAATAAAAACCCTAATACTTCATGAGACTTAGAAACAAACAGACACGTGTCATATTTTTCCTTTTGTCTCTTAATCGCTTGATTCCTTTTGACTTTTCAACCTTGTCAAGTGACCATGCGACTACTTTTGATTTTACCTGCATCTGATGGTTGTC
Organism: Thuja plicata; assembly: GCA_018584345.1. Classification (NCBI taxonomy): domain Eukaryota; kingdom Viridiplantae; phylum Streptophyta; class Pinopsida; order Cupressales; family Cupressaceae; genus Thuja; species Thuja plicata. The sequence continues at coordinate 2,380,340 of MU224027.1, read as the reverse complement.
GCCTGATCTATTAATTTTAAACTTAACTCTCTCTTGATCATGCAACTTCACGATAACACCTTTACTTAAACTCATATCTAACCTTTAGTTTATCCAGAGACCTGGCAACCATTTAATCTCCATGTCACTTGATAATTTTTGAACCACGGTTACAATCAAGAGACTTCCTGACTGCCGCTAGATTAACTTTCTGATCCACGGTTGTCGCGTAATCTCCAAATATTTTTCTTAACTCACTTTTGATCATGAGACGTGGCGAAAACATTGTTTTCTTTAACTCATGAAGTCAACTCATAACCACGAGTTATATTAAGAGATAACGCGACTGAGTAAACTCGAAGTCGCCACATGATATAACTAACTCTAGTTTTATCAAGAGTCAAAGAGACTAGTGTTGGATTATTTCTGAGATCAATAGTTTGTGTTGTCTCATAACCTTTTTAGTATATTCTTTTTTATCATGAGACCATGTGACCAAAGATTTTTGCTAAGTATCGAGACATAAGGAATATTCGTTTCTTCTTACAAGACTTAGCGACTAGGAAATAAACACATGCAGATAAGTTCAGACTTAAGTCATGAAAAAGTAACACAAAAATAGAACTAGCTTGGAAAATTTAGGGATTTTCTACAATTTTGAACCAAATTTAGTCCAAGGCTTAGGTTTTTTTACATTTTGATCTAGGTTTTTAGCAAAAACATCCTTTGTAGAGATATGTAAATGGTTTCAAACATGAATCTTTACCTTCTGGGCATAAGAATGACATGGAGCTTAATAATTTTTAGGGTAAACTCTAAAATAGGAAATACAACCAACAAAACCTATTAAAATAGTAAAGGAAAGTTCAGGATATGCAGACACGAACTACTTTGTCTGCTTTGGTTACATGAATAGTCACAAGAAATCACTTCTAGTGGCTGCAGGAATAGACAAACTCTAAAACTTAAAAACAAAGCTGAAGGAAACTAATGCTAAAATTGAAAGTGACTACTCTTCAAGTGAGCCCCCTTGGATGAATGTATCTAGAAATAGTTACACACTATAAACTCAAAACTCCAATGCTTTAATTGTGTTGCATAAGATGTTGATTACAAAAGATACTTGGAACTTAACTGAAAGTGTAATGAAAACTGAAAATGTTAATATATGAAATCTTAATATATTTGAGCTAGCTTCCGAAGAAGTGAAACTTCTTATTTATAATAGAAACTTACTAGCTAACTAACCACTCACATATCAATGCCAAAATAATAAGCAGATTATAGTTATTAGAACACTAGAAAGAAGGGGTAAAACCATCCACTAAATGAGGAACACCAAACTTTCTCAACTACACAAATATTAGATATAGCTCTCACTATCTCCTAGATTGGTTCCACATTGATAATATACATCTAACTTGCTCTGCATGAGCTATGACCAGTTCACCATTGGAATGCTTCAACTCTCAATCCTGTTGAATGGTATGGACTTGGTCTCTAAAGGCATGACCTGTATGAGCGTCATGTGTTGATCACTTCTCCATTGAATCTTTTTGCATCATGAATGTTAATAGGCAAAAAACACATGTAGCACATGTATATCCATTCATCACTAAATTAATTATTAACTATTCTATAATAAAACTAACACACACACACACACATATTGCATATAACCATAAAAGAGTGTCTTTTTCCATAACATGGATATGAAATTATAAGCTTAAGGTCTATGAAATCAATCACATGAGTCTAACTTAAAACAACTAAAAACCAATGTTCATGACCAAATTGTTGAGCCAACCTAGGAACAGGACAGAGAAAACATAACTAAGTGACATAATACTTAAGCCAATACTTAAGCTCATCATAGTGAATAATATAAAAAGAGAATTACATAATGTACAGGCACCCAAATACAAACAGGATGCAAGGTAAGTAAAAGAATAACCATCACCCAACTACCTCAACCAAAAAATCAAAAATACAAAATATTACACTAACTAATATAATATAAAATGTAAAATGGTGGTAAATACCTAAGTTAATTTAATCCCACACGAATAATCAGTAATATCATCACTTACATGGATTTATTGATCGAATTCATATGAATAACCATTGGCCAAAATTGGGGGGGGAAAGCATTAATGTATCTCTTTTTTCAATAGTCCTTAGTGGTATGGAGAGTGGGTGATTCTAGCCAATTATGAGGGTTGGATTTTCTACCTAGATTTTCCTTGCACCACTCTAAAAGACACCAACATTGATGGTGCCACTAACTCCTACAACTTATGTCATCCACCTATAGGCTAATTTTTACCCAAGTAGTGTGAGGATGTAAATAATTATCTCAAAAGGAAGTGGAATTTTCCTACAATGTTATAGTTTTAACTTCTCATAGTCAATGGAATATCTTTTCAAGCAATGTAATACTATTAGTGGCTTTTATATATTGTTATTATTTATGATAGAAAATTATAGTTAGAATATTTTTTCTCTCTTTTCTTTGATATGATGTATCTTGAGCCCGTGATGTTTATTTTTGGACTTCTTATAAGAAACAAAGAGAATTATTTGAGCACTTTACAATAGATTAGGTTTAGATGTGGTGTTATGCATATCTCACTTATATTTTTGTAGAGTTATTTGTTGGGTTTCTTAACTAAGGTTGTTTTATAAGTTTTTACATATCAAATCTTTAGTTCACTTAGTATTTTGAGTCATGAAAAATCTACATGTTAAACTCCAAGTGTCCTTTTTTTTTATGCAATGTTGAACTTATATATAACATTGTGAGATCTATGAGTTACACAATTTTTTTAGGTTATTTTCACTTATAACTTATACAAATAACATAGATGCGGGTTATTTACATTGATATTAGATTTTAGTGTTGATTGGTCTAATTTGATCACTTAGTACATTAGTATGTTTTCCATTGGGAGACAAAGATATGGTATTACTTTGGATAGTTATACTTTGGTACCTAAGATGTTGACTATAGAATAAATGTTTGATATCTGTTGAGATTGTGATATAGGTACATTAAGGGTTGTGATCACAGTGTCATAGAGGTTATTGTATTCGTGGGTATTTTGCACTAAATGGTTATTTACAAAAATGCATTATTAGTGGTGATGGATTAATTCTTGAAATGCAGGTGTCAATTTATCTTTTTGGTTTGGATATCATGGCTCTACTTTATCCTCTAGAGATGATAATGTTGTAGTTTTTTTTTTTGTAAATTATGAGGGTCATGAATGATATTTTGTTGTGAAATAGTTATCACGAAATCATTTGTAGTTCAATATAATAATTTGCTGCAAGTTCTTTTTAGGATTTGAATATTCTTGTCTCAGACCACCTTCTTTAGATCCGCAACACTACACTCTTGTATTTCAAAACCTACATACAAGAGGGTGGAAATGGTGTTTGTGTTGTATAGGGGATTACCTCAATCAAGCCCTGTGAGGATTCAACCTTACCTACAAGGATGATGATTAGGAAATAAGCTTAACCTTAAATACAATATTGAATATGGAAAGATTATACCTGAATATTGATGATGTTGATGAATGATAAGGTCTTTAGACAAGATCTCCAAGTGTTGACGCAACAAAATGACACCTCAAAACAAGATCAAACATGAAAGATCCTTGACATGATAATTATTGCAACTTGCTTCTCCTTAATACAATTGTACAAAAGGGAGTGTGAAATTGTAAGGGGTTATATTTTATGACACTACATCTTCATAAGGTTTGTATATGATAGATTTTTACCAAGGAGGACTCTATTGGTTGAGATATCAATTGAAATTTTACTTGTTTGATGAAAAAGAAAACAAATTTAATATTTAGAAGCCTCAAAGATATTGACATGGACTATTAAAACTTAATGTCACTAAATGATCCTTGGCTTGGAGAATGGATGTTATTCTACCATGGTGGAATCTTGATTACTAGATAGGGTTTTGGAATGATGCAATTATTCTTGGGAGAAAATATATTAATTAGATGTGATCTTCTTTAAGGAGATGTAGATATTATTTTCATGGCAAGTTCCTAATTTAACAATTGGATGTTTGGTTTGATTTGTGGTAATTTTCTAAATGATCATTGTTATCATTCAACCTTGTAATATTATGGTTATTGTAGTGTTAGAATTATATTCTAGTTAGAACAAGATGATAGTTATGCACCCATTATCAAATATTAGTGACATTAGAGATCTCTTATTCCTAGGTATCATGTGTTGGGATAGTGACTCTTTGATGAAATTTTAATGTTAATATGAAGGAACTTACACTTGGATTTGGATGTGAGTTTAGAATGAACTTATTGATGATATTGTTCACTCTCTGGATATTGTTATTACTTGGTATTTCATGGGAAGAATAATCTCGTTCTCACTCTTGGTCTTCTTAGTGGTGTAGGATTTGTTAGGTATTGTTCACCAATTTTTAGATGGATTATTTATTCATGTATTATATTTTCACGTGTGATTGAGCCTTGAGATATAGATGTTATTTCTAAAGACTTGTTTGAGGAGTATATTTCTTATCATGGTTTACTATATCTCTCCATGATTAAATCTTTATATTATAGTTCTAGTTTTGAGTTCAACATGTTTTGAATAGAACATGAGATTGTTAACCTCTTGTTGTGGAAATGGTGGTTTGACATTTCTTTGGTTTGAGAGGAATACATACTTTTTAGTTTATTGAGATAGTATATGTTTGATATTGGGGTTGAATGGTTTTATATTGCAAAGACATTTCTATTTGGGGTTTTAGGAAGGTGATCTTACTAATCATAACTTTAGCACATTGGTGTTGGTAGAAGTATATATTTTTGATTTATAGGTTTAATATCTTGACCATCTAATATTTCCTCTTGGAGGTTCATGCTCACATGACCTTGGAGTTGAGGTTTGTATGGAGTACTATAATACCTATGTCAATGACCATTTACTATTACTACACTTTATTATCTTTTTATATTAGCGTATCATCCTAAAATGTTAGCACCCATAATTGGATGTCTTTAGGACATTTTAGACCCCATTTTGGTGATTTTAAGGTCTGAATGACCACTATGCTTGATCATAGAAACCTAAATTTTCTCCCCTAACTCCTTTTCACCTTCCCTAAAATCCACTTGAAATTTTAGCACATTTTTCATGGGACAAGTCGACTGACCAACTTTTCCCAAGGCTTTTTGGCTCAAATTTTGCCCGAAGCCCGATGTCGGGGTCTTCTTTCAGGGTTTTCAATTGTGTTCAACCTGGATCACATTTGAAGCCTAAATTCACTATAAAAGGACCTCCTATATCCTCATTTTTCATATAATAAAATAATGATATCATAATCAAGTGCAAGCATCTTGGCAATCAAGTGATCAAGATTTGAAGCAAGAAAGAGAAATTGAGGATTTGGATTCCAGATTTGAAGGAAAGCATCCAATTCAAGATCAGCAAGTCTCCATTCTTCCAAGATCCATTCAAGAAAAGACAATATTCTCTAATTGATGCAATTTTGTGTCCCATGATGACCAAGTAGATGAATTCTCACTCAAGCAAGGAGATTCATTCATCCATCCTTCTCTCTCTCTTCCTCTTTGCATGTGGTTATAAAGTGTATCAATATTAAAGATCTAGGAGTGGAAATCATAGATCCATGCATTTTTTAATGTATCCTTGATTATACATCTCATTCCAATAACATTCAAGCATCTTCATGGATTGAGTGATTACTACATCCATTCATGAGGGTTTCACACAAGGTGAATCAACAATTTACCTTTTACATTACTTTCCTTTATCAAAATTCTATAATATTTCAAATTTGATTCCTAAACAAGGGTTTTACCAAGTAAAATCCCTTTCCACAAAATTTTTCCCCATTTTTCTATGTGCAGGAACAAGTTGCGGAGTTGTAATTTCATATTTGGGCACTACAAGTAAAATTGCAGAATTTGGGAAAGTTTAATCAGCTTTTGCCAGGAACAAGTCAACTTGTTCCCCAAAAGTTGACTCGTCCCTTTTATTTTTCAGTGAAAATTTCAAGAAATATATATTCATATCCTTGTTTTCCAGATCTATAGTTATAGCAGGATCTGAGATTCTGGCAATAGCTAAATTCATATTCAAATTTCAATCTCCTCTATCTTGTTTCCAAGTGCGCTTATTCTCCCTTATTTTCCTCTAAACTTAACTTATTAGATCAAATCTATCTTTTATTACTTTATCATATCACATCATTCATCCCCTTATGGAAGTCAAATCCCCCCTCGATCATAGATCTTGCATTAGCACCCTTCCTCCTTTTGGTTGTGCTAATTGTATTTGATTTAAGGATGGGTTTGAATTCCAATGTATACAAGATCTTGGTGGGTGATCTACATCCTATCATTTCTCACCATTTTCTTCTATAAATTTTAGTGAGCCTATCTTATGACATCTCCATTCTAATTTTGGTGAACCTGACTCATTACATCTCCATTCTAATTTTGGTGCTAGATTCCCTCTATGTGCTTATAGGCTCACCCACCATACATTTTGGTGAGCCTGACTTATCACATTTCCACTTTTGATTTGGTATTTAGATCCTCTTTGCATGATCTTCTTGTGTGCATTATATCATAGCTTATCTTTTATTACATTGTATTCATCTAGATCTATAGGTTTACTTCTTTATAAATCTTATTTAGTGTTTAGATCTAATTATCTATACTTCACATTATATCTTTGCATATGTTAATTAGACGTTCTTTTCATAACAACATTTGCATATCTCTTTTAAATTGCATTACATCAATATACTTTCTTTCATTCTCTTATGCATGAGTGTTATCACTTTGAGTCCTACTTATAGCATTCCAGTTAGGAGAAGGTGTATACTTATGGGTTCCTTTGATCCCAATCCTTCTTTCTTTCCTAGGAATCTTGATGAGACCAACATGCATACTAGTGACACAATCCTATCATGGAGAATAACTCTACCCATTCTTCTCATTATGAAGATGAGTCTTTAAGGGTTCCTCCTATGCAAGTCCAAAATCTTTCCAATGACATTGAGAAATTTGAACAATGGTTAGGATAAGAAAAATCTAACCTCAAGGTCATTTCTGTTGTAGAGGGCTCAAGAAAGATAATCCATAATGACAAACATGGTATTAACATATTTTGTAGTATCTCTCACCTCATTGATAACAATGTTAATCCTCTCAGATTTTTTTCTCAAGATCTAGGCTTCATTCCACCTACCACTAGTGTCGAAACTATTGACCTTTTTATCCCACCATCATATCCTTAGATTATATTGCCATCATAAGGTTCAAGTTGAATAGACTGAAAGGATAAATCAGTCAAAAAACATTCAAATCAAGCATTTTGGCATAGCATCTCTCATGTCTTGCCAAAATAGACATGTAGTTCTTCAACAAGGACCAAAGACATATTTCAGCATGACTTATCTAGAGTCTCTATGAAATTCCAATAGATTCTTCATCGAAATTCAAGGTCAGATATCAACATAGCAAGTTGGGGTCTTTCTCATGGTTGTTATCAATATATCTATCATTGTTGGAAGAGAGGAAAAGTTGGCATTCTATGTTACAATTGGATTTAATTGGTGGAGGTCTTGCCTATGTCATTTGCATCAGCCATTAAGTTCAATTTTAAATATGATATTATACTAATAATAGCTAGATAATTTTATTCAACTATTAAAAAAATTTATTGTGCTTTTTTTTTTATAAATCTTGTAAAAGTCATTTTCACGATATTTCATACTAGACGCATTCCACCTTGAAAGCTTAGTTATAGATAGATAATTGTTGATTTTACAGTTTGTCTCAAAATGGAGGTCTTGAAAAATGATTAATGTAATTGCTACACATTCGTGAAGGCAGCTCGCACCACTACTAGTCATTCTCTCCTATATTTTTTAATTTTTATTTTCTTTATGAAAACATGATTACATGAGATTGTGTGAGAGTGCTAATATTGGTGAGCATTTAAAGGGTGACATGGTGTTGTAGAGGAGCTGACTCCCTAATAAGGTTTTATCGGGGTAACTCTTGCCAACAAGTTGGGTCATCGATGATCATAGATAAGTAGATTTGGCATTTTGATAACCCATGTTACCTTGATGGTCAGCATTGGGGCAACACTTGTCGAAGATATTTCTTTTGAATGCCATTGGAAAAGGTCTCATCAATGAGGTATTGAATGAATGAAGACCAGGGTAGATCAATGAATGATGATTTTGGAAAGACATCTTTGGGTCTTTCAAAAATTCTCACTGATGGGTTTCTTTGACAGAGGTCTTTCCCAAAAGGGATTAATCGAGTCATCGAAGGTGATAAAATGATGCAAATGATGACATTGGTTACCTTGATAAAAGGTATCGAGGTAAGTCTTGCCGATGTTGGTTTCCATCGTGACATCAGATGTGAAGATTTAGTGTGGTCAGATAACATAGGTTTTATCAATGGATTTCATCAACAAGTGTCTTGTCGATATGCAATTTATAATAGTTAGGGAAATTTTATATTGATAGAGCGGGTGGTTGGTTTTGTCAATGGTCTTTTGGGTGTCGAGGAATGAACTATGTTTTTGGTGAGACTTTCTAGGTGCTTCTTCGATGTTCAATAATTTTCAACGATGGATCTTTGTGCTTAGTCCATAGGTTTGATCATTAGGGAGACTCTCCATAATGGTCAAAATGATCATTTTTTCCACCAAAGGAGCACAAAGTTTTGTCGAGGTAGCTCTTACCAATAAAGAAAAATAGATGCTTGAGCATTAACATTCCTAACTGCATTCAGTCAGTGCCATTATGAGCATTGATTCAATTTCCCCAGTTGTTCATTTATGGTTGTAGGTGGCCTTGAGTCAATTATACATGCCATCATAGATTATCATCTCATATTTGCAAGAGACTAGGTTGATCTTTCATTGGATGAAGCATTTATGCAGCCACTCATTTTGTCACTTCTAGGTGCTCAACTTGTTGAGATCATATTTCTTCTGATATGTTTTTTTCTTCTATAACTCAACCGTAGTCATGGTTTGAACTCTAGTGATCAATTTGAGTTATGATTGAGCCCTATAAAGGCAAAGTTTGTACATTCTCCTAGGATCTCTCTTTCTGTTTCTTTTAGAGAATTCTCTTCTGTAATTGTATATTTGCCCTATTCAATAGAAATTAGTATTATTTACCTATTCTTGACCCAAATAAGATTGTGTAGTCTTTATGCCTTATTATTTTGATGTATTTCATAATTTGTAGGATTGTATGTGTGTGTTAACTTAAGTTAATAAATCTTGTTCATTGAATACTTGTATCCCTTTCCTGGTTGTATTGATTCTTAACTTTCAGATTTTTCTAAGGTTGATAAATTCAGAGAGTGGTGTTATTTTTTGATATTTATTTATTTTTAAGTGTTGTCATTGGAATTAGTAGATCAAACATTCAATCTAGTGCATCACCACATTTCCCTTTCTGCATTTCCTTTTCACCACATCCTTCTCCCTTTTCCTAAAAAATAGTAGTTCAGGTGCATCTTGATTGTAAGGAAGTCAACCTTCTCAGGAGACTCAACCTCGCTTGTCAAGTCCCACACTTGGAGGTTGTTTCCATGTTTCATGAGGTTCCCTAGGTCACTAACCACCATCTAGGAAAGGGTTCAAACTTTTATGACAACAGAGACCTCTATGTCTATTTCCACTTCAATTCCTAGTGTCTCCACTTATGCTCCCCATATCATAACAACCTTCACTCAAAATCTCAGTCCTATACATGTGAATATACCTAATCCTATCACTCCTTCTATTCCTTTAAGTGTGCCATGTATTTTTTTACCTTCGTCAATGCTCACTTACAATAGTGTTCTTTTTTCATATTCAATCATTCCTTCCATCTCTCAAAATGGTCCAAATACTTCAAACATACCTCCTCTTATTGTTGTTTGTAATGATCCTACCATTAATATCTTGGCTCAAACTATGTCTTCCTTGCAACAAAAAATTTCTTCAATGACTCAATCCAAGTTCAACATCCATACTTGTGACATTACTAGTCCTTTGTCTTTGGATATCTTCCATGTTGTTATCCCATAATAGATGGAGATTCCTCATGTTGAGACTTATAATGGTAAGGGTGATCCTTTGACTCGTGTCAAAACCTTTCAAACCTTATGTAGTGGTTTATCTCATGACCATAGGTTCATGGCTAAGCTATTTCCTAGAACCTTTTGAGAAAAATACTTGTAATGGTATTGTTCTTTGCCTCCTTATTCTATTGACTCCTTCCAAAATCTTGCTAATGTATTCATTCAACAATTTCAAAAAAATCTTTGTTTTGGGATAAATGTTATGTATCCAAAGCATACTTTGGGTTTTGGTGTGAAGTCATTATTACGAATATGTATATTCTATGCTAAAATGATACATATTTAGATAATAGGACAGAGTAGGTGATGTTTGCTTACGTAGTTGAAGATTATAAAAGATAGTTGTATGGATGGGTCATCCTCTTGGTTTTGGTTGTTGATCTTATTGTAATCTCTATGTAAAAATTTATTTTCTATCAATAAAATTATCATGTTACCGATAAAAATAAATAAAAATTGTTGACTGATTTAATGCATTGTAAACAAGGTGCTGGAGAAAAAGTGACTGATTTCATTGGTAGATTTAAGCATTTGCATGCTCATATTTCTTATCATATGCTTGATATTGATGTTCAAATAATTTTCATTGCTAATTTACAAAAATACATTACATATAAGATTATGGTTTTTGAATTCTCTTCTTTTACTCAATTATGTGTCATGCTTCATAATCATCAATTGCAAGTGATTCAGATTGAGAGCACCACTCCAATGGCTCTGGTTGATAAGATTAATGTTTCATCCAACAATTTCAACAAATTTCAGAAACCAAAAACCTTCATCAAAATAAGCAACTCATCCAACAATGTTGATGAGGGAGTGGAAACAATATCCAAAGGTATGGCTCCTTTGTCAACTATCTTTAGACTTGCTTGTAATTTTACTCAGCTTACTGAATCTTTACATAATGTGAAGTTGAAATTTATTAATTCTAATGTGTTAACACTTCCTCTTATCAAACCAATTGACACATCCAAACCTTTTCCCAAAAAAATTGATCACAAATCTTTATGTCAATACCATCGTCAACCTAGCCATGATACTGAAAAATATTTCCGTTTCAAATATGTTATCCAATACCTCATTGATTCTAATGCTATATCTGTTGATGGTGTTAATTATCAATGAAACAAATCGGTAACAACTCTCAACCAAAACCTCCAAATTTATACTAATCCTTTGTCATCTCATTCTACCAATACCATTGAGTCTACCTAACCTTCATCTTCCTCTACCACTTATTTTATTGACTATGATGATAAATTTCACAAAACCAATCATTTTGTCAACATCATTGATCAAACCAAACAAAAAACTAAACCTAAAGCTAAGTTTTCAATTACCTTTGACCTTAGTGAGATAATTAAAGAACCTAATGGTACTCTTTATATTGTTGCAAAGGTCAATGGCCTTCATTATTTTGTGTCATTATTGATCCTACTTTCAATATGGTGAATGTGATAACCGAAGAGCATCCTTTAGTAGACAATTGCAATGTGATTCTTATGATAAATATGATGTTATGATCCAAACTTGCAATGGTTTTCTTTATCCTTCACATGGTTGTATTTCATATCCTATTGAAGTTGGTGGTAAATATTTAGATGTTACCATCACTTTGACCCCAACTTCTGATCAATTTCAAGTCAAACTTGGTCTTCCCTGGATTACCTCTATGAAAGTTGTGGCCTCTCCTATTCATAAATTTTTTAAATTTCCTCATAATGGAGAAATCGTGATTGTTAACCATAGTCTTTATCAACCTTTACTACCTCAAGACTTGATTGACCTTGATTTCTTTTGTCCTTCCGTGCCTCAACCAATCTAATCTCATTTTGATACCTCTTTTGACCATATCAAGCTTACAAAATCCAAAATATTTGTGAACTTAGAATATCTAAGGATGTTCCATCTCTTTGCACTGGATGTGGACTTCTTCCTACACCTCATACACCTCCTATATATGGTTCCATTCCACTTCCTATATCTTATAAGTGTTCTATCGATGCCATCTCTCAATCTAGTGTGGTTCCTTCCATTCTTCCACCTAAAGGAGAAAAGGACCTAATGTTGATTGATCCTGAACCTCAACCAATTTCTAGAAAAACCAAATGTTAATGTCATGCTCATGACCACCATTGTAAATGTCATGATAGAGCACACCAACATGCTTCCCCAAACATTGCTTCACCTCATACACCCATTGATTCTTTGATTCCCTTTGATCAACCCATGCTTGAACCAAAGGAGGGAGTTAACTTGAAAAGATCAAATTGAACAAACATGATAATGTTATTTGTATCTTGGATTCTATTACAATTAATTTGGATGAAGAAGATAATCTCAATGATTATTATTTTGATGCAACTAATGATGATATTCATGCTAGTGATTATGATGATATGTTTGAGCTTATTGATGTTAATCATGATTTACCAACTATGTTTTTTATAGAAATTAGCTATCACTCCTAGTGATGATCAAAGTGACCCATCTTCACAACATGGTGCTTGTTTGGAACTGAGTATTGCTCCTTATTTCATGCTTTATGTTTCTCCTCTTGTGATTTTTTCACCTTCCCTAAACACTATAGACCAAGATGGGGGGTATGCGATGCACTTGACTAGCTCCTCTTGTGCAGTGGATTTTGCCTTTGCTTTTTTATCATGATGTACTTCCCTCGTGATGTGTTTCTTGTTATATTTTTTGTTTAGATTTCTTTAAAGACCCTTGTTTCTTCATTGGTACAAAGTGATAAAGGAATCAAAATGTCATAAATATTCCTATATTTGTATCTCACTTCTTCTATGTGTTGTTACATCTTATGTCTTGCATGTGCCATTATTCGTAAATGTCCCTTTGTATTGTCTAATTTGGGATGATATAAAATGGTAGCTACCTATTATTTTTGGTCTCCGCAATGCCAACCCAAAAAGACTATTATTTGTAACTCTCACCTGACATTCTTCCATTGTGCTTGTAGATTTTCTACCTTTGGATAATGATGACGGTTCATTTTGATATAATATCTCATGTATTATCATATGATCATACTGACCCAAAAGTTAGTAGATCCCTTATGTGCTCTCTTTTTGTAATATGTTCATTTCTCTTCATTTGTCTTTTCTTGGGGGCATTTCACAGTGGAAATGTTTCTTGTGGATGCATGTATGCTCTGTTAAATCTATTTCTCATGTTAAGGCATTTGCAATCGCTTTAATATGGGGGCATACACTCCACTCTGTGTTTCACATTTTGCACACACTTGCACAATGATTCAATACAACATCTCTTGCAGATGACCAAGGAAATAATGTTTTCCTTGTGTTTATCCTTTTCATTGGATCCCTTAAAAGAAACAAGGCTTTCCTTAAGGACTAATCCTTCTTATTTTTTATCCCTCAGGAGACAGTTCTTTCCTTAGGACTAATAAATTTTCTTGATCCCTAAGGATACAATGCTTTCCTTAGGCCTAATTACTTTTCTTGATCCCTAAGGAGATAATGCTTTCCTTAGGCCTAATCACTTTTCGTGATCCCTAAGGAGACAATGCTTTCCTTAGGCCTGATCATTTCTTTGTCGGGTCCCTTAATGGAGGCAATGCTCTCCTTAATGATTGATTATTTTTAAATGGATCAACTAGAATAACACAACTTGCTAGACATTTTAATTCCATCTTTTGCAACATATTTTCCTTTTGTGGGGTCCATAGTAAGAAAATCTCTTATTAGGCTATTAATCATTCTTTTCTCTCTCTTTTGAGTGATGCCTCTCTTACCTTGGTTTTGGATTTTATGAAGACTTGAGTCACTTAAGGGTTTGATTTTTCTTTCTCCCCTTGACCTTGATGAGACCATTCTCATGCATTTGATCTACTTTATTGTGAGCATGAGTTCGTCTCATACTCCCACTAAAATGGGGGATAAATGTATAATTCTAAAAATTTAGCACCATAATTGAATGTCTTTAGGACATATTAGACTCCATTTTGGTGTTTTAGAGGTTTGAATGATTGTTATGCTTGATCACAACAACCTGCATTTCCTCCCCTAACTCCTTTTCACCTTCCTCGACATCCCCTTCCTCGACATCTCCTTGAAATTTGAGCCCATTTTACATGGGACAAGTTGACTTCCCAACTTGTCCTTGGACTTTTTGGCTCAAATTTTGCCTGAAGTCTGATGTCGAGGTCTTCTTCCAAGGTTTTCAATTATGGTCGGTCTGGATCAAATTTGAATCCTTAACTCACTATAAAAGGACCTCCTATCTCCTCATTTTTCATATAAGAAAATAATATGATATCATAATCAAGTGCAAGCATCTTGGAAATCAAGTGATCAAGATTTGAAGGAAGGAAGATCAATTAAGGATTTGGATTCAAGATTTGAAAGAAAGCATCCAATTTAAGATCTCCAAGTCTCCATTCTTCCAATATCCATTTAAGCAAAGGAAATATTTTCTAATTGATGCAATTTTATCTCTCATGATTGACAAGTATAGGAATTCTCAATCAAGCAAGGAGATTCATCCGTCCATCCTTGTCTCTCTTCCTCTTTACATGTTGTTATCAAGCATATCAACATTCAAGATCTAGGAGTAGAAATCATAGGTACATGCATTTATGAAGGCATCCTTAATTATACATCTCATTCCAAGAACATCCAAGCATCTTCATGCATTTGAGCGATTATTGCATCCATTCATGAGGGTTTCATACAAGGTCAATCAACAATTTACCTTTTGCATTACTTTACTTTATGCAATTTCTATCATATTTAAAGATTGATTCCTAAATAGGGGTCTAACCAAGGCAAACACCACACCTTTTTCTCTTTTTTATGTGTGCAGGAACATGTTGTAGATCTACAATTCTGGATTTGGGAAGTAGAGGTACAATTGTAGAATTCCAGAACGTTTCATCATATTTGATTAGGAACAAGTTGACCAGTCATCTTGTTCCCAAAAATTTGACTGGTTCCTGCTATTTTTAAGTGAAAATTTTAGGAAAGACAAATTTAGATCCCCATTTTCTAGATCTATAATTACATAAGGATCCAAGATTCTAGAGACAAACATATTCAAATTCAAAGTTCTATCTCCTCCATCTTTTTTCTAGGTGCACTTATTATCTCTTCTTTTCCTCTACACTTACTTTATTAGATCAGTTCTATCATTTATTACTTTATCATATCACATCATTCATCCCCTTGAGGAATCCAAATCCCCTCTTGATCATAGATCTTATATTAGTACCCTTCCTCCTTTTGGTTGTGCTAATAAGATTTGGTTTAAGGGTGGGTTTGTATTCCAATGTATACAAGATCTTGATTAAATTCAAATATTTAAACTTACTAATTAAATTCTTCCAATTAAATTAATTTAATTTCATCAAATAAAGCAATTCTTAATCAAAAAGAATTCAATTATCTCACATGTTGAAAACAATTATTAAATAAATGAATTAAATACTTATTTATGTTCAAAGAGATAACTCCAATCAGATCACATGGGTTACTCCACCCATCTCTCTAGTCCACATGGGTAACTTCACCCACCTCTTTAGTTCAAAAAGGTAACTCATAATTAGCTCTTCAGTTAACCAAACTCTACCTCCTCTTTACCAAATGAAGAGGTGGAGTTTACTGAGGACCTCTCCTATTCCTTTTGATCTCAACCGTTCATCTCCCCATCTCTGGGATTGATCTCAACCGTTCATATCATCACCAATTCCTATATA
>MU224027.1:2347930-2361772 GCA_018584345.1 Thuja plicata | reverse complement strand
CTATGTCTCAAACACCTCATGGAGGACCTTACACAAGGTCTAAGGCTAGAACTCAACCTGATGAGTCATATATCAACCATTTCCCCGCTTGGGAAATAGAGCAAGAGAATGATCCCTTCATGAACACTAGTTTTGCTCTATTTGTTGAACAACCCCGTGGGGCAGCTTTTTTCCAAGATATCACAGAAGAAGAACTTGAACATGTGGAACAAGATGCTTACTCCACGAAAGTAGTTGATGTTGTTGTAGAGAGGAATCCTAAATGTTACTTGGCCATGTTAATAAAGAAGGGAGTCAAACTCCCCGCTGAATTTAGTGTATCAACTATATGGCCCGAAAACCCTCTTGCAGGTCAAAACACTACTCACACTCCTCAGACACTACCTATTATGTCACAGATCTTTCCACCATTGGTTTTACCCACATCGACATAGAATGTATCCAATCAAACCAATGACCCAACCTAGGCCACCACATCATCTACTCAAGGCATGACAGGCTCAGAACTAAGTGCACCCATGGTCACTAGTATGCCTCCACCTTTGGTCTCATGGCCAGCAAAATCAAGCTCTCATGCTATGCCTTCCATCCCACCAAATACCAACTGTTCTAAAACTATGTTGCTGCTGCAATCCATTCACACTAGTCTTGGGACCAACACCTCATGCACGCAAGAATCCATCTCTGCAAGACCTATTTACAGTCAAGGCCCACCCAAAGCTACATCTTTACCCATTCTGACACTCATCCAACCTCCACAACAGCAACCCCAGCTTCAGTTGCCTCAAAACCAACCTCCGCAATAGCAACCCCAGCTTTAGTTGCCTCCAAACCAACCCCCGCAACAGCAACCTCAGCTTCAGTTGCCTCAGTTCTAACTCTTGCAACAGCAACCCCAGCTTCAGTTTCCCCAAATCCAACCTCAACGATAGCAACCCCAGCTTCAATTGCCTCAAATCCAACCTCAGAAATAGCAAACCCAGTTTCAAACCCAACCTCAGCAGCAGCAATATCTACCCCAACATTATCAAACCCAGTTTTAGTCACAATAGCAAACACATCAAAACCCACCATGGACTACTCATGTCCCTCTAGTTACAAATCACTCGGTGGGGAATCAATATCAAGTCCCTAGGATGAAATCCTATGTTCCTACTCAAGGGACATAGAGCCATAGCCTCATACCCACCACAGCACAAAGGAATGTCCACACGCACTAGCCTCAATATCAAACGGACATGCTAATGCAACAAATGCAAATCCTTCAAACCCAAATGATGGATATGCAAAATTAGGGGTAGACTAAATCCTATACCATAGAGGATTTATACCCATACCCCTTTGACCATTCTCTTCACATGTCTCCATTCCCAAATCACTTATCGGTACCAAAATTTGACAAGTATAGGGGCAGTACCAACCCTATTAAGCATATCCGAGAGTTTTTTGCTAGTTGCGTCGAAGTTACTCATGATGAGACATATTTAATGTGACTATTCCCATAAAGTTTGGCCAAACCAGCAATGGAATGGTTCTCACATCTACCTCATGGCATTCAGCCTTGGGGAGAATTGGCTGAAAAGCTCATAGCTCACTTCCATCATAACATCGAGTGCAAGGTCAGCATCAAGGACCTTTGCGACATCAAGCAAAAAGATGGAGAGTCTTTTGTGAAATTCCTATAGAGATGAGGGAATACAGAAAACCTTATAACATATGATGTGCCTGAACAAGACTTAATAGTCATGTTTGTTGACAATCTAATACCAGACATGTCATTCACAATAGAGTTGCAGTTAGCTCTAAACTTCACACAACTCATCGAAAGGGGAGTTCGTTGTGAGCAGAACTTAGTCAAAAAAGGAATCCTTGCTAATCCCACACAAACAAATACAAATAAGAATGCAATGAAAAAAGCTAAGTAGTGGAACAAGAACAAAAATGTCACTAGCGATGGTGTCATTGATGTAAAGACAGTCAACTACGCACAACCCAAGGTGTCACTGCAAGGCGCACCGATGGTAAACCAAAAACCCACAGGGCCCACTCAACAAGAATACACCCAAAACCAACCTCCCCTTGTACAAGCAGCCACTATGTCAAATATTCAACAATAGAATCAATGCAAACCACGGTTTCAATTCCAGCAACGAGATTTCACACCATTAGGAGAGCCGATAGAACCAGCTTTACGCAAGTTGATACAATCAAACACTATCACTCTCCCAGAAATTAGGGACTTTGAACAAGATGAAAACAAACCAAGGTGGTATAACGACAAAGATTTCTGCAAGTTTCATCAGGTGAAAGGGCACAAAATGGCCAACTGCTACCGATTGAAACATGCTATCCAAGATCTGATTGACACAGGGGTCATCGATGTGACAAATACTCAAACCAAAGGCATAATAGATCACACAATTTTCAATGATACCTTTTGTGATCACAACAAGGGAAAAGCCTATGGGTCTGGTGGACAAACCAATAAAGTTAACTATACATATGCCAATAGTGATAATGTCATCAATTGCCTCAATTCCTCAGATAGCCATGTGGCTACAATCACTATCAAAGACCAAGGTAAAAATTGTGTTGTAACAACGCATCCTGCTAGAGTTGTCTTGCAAGGAGTACTATCCTTAGCTACTACATCAGCCAATCCTATAGCAAACTTGGATCCACAAACAAGCATAGTGGACCAACTAAAGTGCACGCCTACCCAAATCTCCATGTTTGACCTATTGCGCATATCTCCATAGCATAAACTGGCACTTGACCAAGCACTTCAGAATGCAGTCGTCCCAAGGGACATAACACCTGAGAGCTTCCAAATGATGGTCAACCATATAGCAGCTAACAAACATGCCACATTCACAGACTGTGATGTGTCGCCGCATAAACCCCTACATAGTGATCCTCTACACTTACTTGTCCAAATCCATAAAAGCATTGTCTATAGGGTCCTTGTTGATGGTGGAGCTGGGTTAAACATTTGTACTCTAAATTTAATCAAGCAACTGGGTTATTTAGAATCAATCATTGATGTCACAAGGAGGATAAATATCAGAGCATATGATGAAGAGGAAAGATCATCTAAGGGTATTATCATTCTACCTATTCGCATTGGACCTGTGGTCAAAAACACACCCTTCCAAATCTTAGACCTTGAGTTGGGATACAACATGTTACTAGCGAGACCTTGGATACATGAAATGCAAGTTGTACCATCAACATACCTTCAATGCATCAATTTCCCTCACCAGGGAGAGGAAATCATCATAGAGGGAGACCCCAATCCTTTCCAATATTGCAATGCAGTCCAAATCAGCACTGATAACTAGGTACCATCAAACCAAGATGCAAGCATCCTGTCCTCTTCATATTCGAATCCCAAAGATGTCACACGTGCAGCGGGAAAGATATTCATTAACCAGGACGCAAGTATCTCCTCCTCTTCAAATTCAAATCTTAAATATGTCATAGAGAAAGCAAGCAAGATATCCATCACATATAAGGGCTGTGGTGAATACATATATGAAGAAGCCCTTACCATCATGCACATGCCTCAAAGCCCAAGAACTCTTGGCATGCCACAACCTGTTATTGTAACAAAAACTCCACAGCTATTTCTATTCAGATGTCCACCCACAACCTTTGTTCGGTGGGGAGACATAGTGGAAGAGAATCCTTTTGAACAAGACATCAACACCTGGTTATATCAAGACACCCCTGAGACAATCTGACCACCACTACCTTTGGAAAACTACGGTAATAGTTACATAATGATACAAAGATTTGGGTATGATGGTACAACCCGATTGTGGTCAAGGCAATAAAGCATATATGAATTGCTTCTCCAACCAACCTAAAGAAACACTAGAGGTTTGGGCTATGGACAAAAAAGCACTAGTCTGGTGATCCAAGACATTCAAGTCAATCAAGAGAAAGTAGCAGAGATGCACCAGGGGCACAACACTGAGCATGTCCTAATAAGAAACATATTAGCGCATTCGTTGCCCGCTGAAGAGGGAACCATACAATCCCAAATAAACCTACACATAGCAATCAACAATAACCAAGGAAGTGAGACATCAGATGAACATTCCATTGAGATAGACTCCCATGAGTATGAGTGGAGATCCCTCCATGATTCTGAACCATCAATTCCTTATTTTTCCCCTCGAGCTGACATTATCATAAATCTAGCAGACCTATTTGAACAACTGACCATTACCAAACAACCCTGTATAGACAAACATGTCATCTATCAGACCTCAAGTGGTGCGTCCTCATCACAGTCCAATTTTGTAGGCACCATATCTACGGTCCCTTTTAGTCAACTTGAGCCAAACAGTAGTGAAAGTGTCTGTCTTGTACACCCTGAGCTTATAGCATGGGATCAACAAGGGCCACCTGATCTAGATGTATTCAAGAATGACAAGGAAATAGCTCATTTCATGGGACTGAGGAAAGGAATTCTGTTAGGAGATCACAAGGCAGGATTCTCCATTAACCTAGATAGAGTAGTATATTTTGGGGAGGAAGCTCCTCTTTCCAGTCCACAAAAGAAAAAAGAACAAAAGAGTAAAAAGCTAAAAGAAGACGTATGTTCTAGAAAAAACCTCTCTAAGGTGCTAGAAGATGGAAAGAGAGAACTTCTCCCCTTAATAGAGGAGAAATTAACACTACTAGCCGAAGAGACAGAGGAAATCAATTTGGGGGATGACAAGAACCCAAAGAACATCTACTTGGCAAGATCTCTCACCCTTGAGGAGAGAGAATAGTTCATCAATTTCTTCAAGGCAAGAATGATCAATTTCGCATGGTCTTACTCAAATATGCCAGGTTTAGATCCAGAGTTGGTGCTACACCATCTCCCACTTCTACCAAATGCCAAACCTGTCAAACAGAAGCTAAGAAAGATGCATCCTCACATTTCATTGTTAGTCAAGGCCGAACTGAAAAAGCTTCTAGATGCTAAATTCATCAAGCCTATACCATATGCAGATTGGATATCTAATTTGGTACCAGTTATGAAGCATAGTGGTCAAATACGGATTTGCACAAATTTCTGGGATCTCAATATAGCATGTCCCAAGGATGAATTTCCTTTACCAAACATCGATATGATAGTGGACCTAACTGCAGGGCATGAAATAGTGTCACTTATGGATGGCTTCTCCGGTTACAACCAAATAAGGATAGCGCTAGAGGACCAATACAAAATGGCTTTCACATGTCCTTGGGGAACATATTGTTGGAATGTCATGCCATTTGGTCTAAAGAATGCCGGAGCAACATATCAGAGGGAAATGACAACCATATTTCATGATCTCATCCACAAGACAATGGGAGACTATGTGGATGACATACTAGCCAAATCAATACTCTGAAAGGATCATCTACAGGTTTTGGGACCCATCTTTGATAGAATGCAGGAATTCAAAGTCTGACTAAATCCAAAAAAGTGTGCATTCGGTGTCACAGCGGGTAAATTACTAGGGTTCATAGTATCACATAGAGGAATTTAAGTGGATCCAACAAAGGTCAAGGCAATATTGGACATGCCTCCACCATCAAACTTGAAACAACTGAGAGGGTTACAAGGAAGGCTCCAATCAATCAGACGATTCATAGCTCAACTGGCAGACAAGTGCCACCCATTCCAACATCTATTACATAAAGACATCAAGTTCATATGGACAGAGCAATGTGAATAGGCATTTCAGATATTCAAAGACTACCTTCTTAAGTCTCCTATATTGGTACCACCAGTACAAGGTAGACCATTGCTTCTATATATCTCAGCGAAGGAATCAGCACTAGGTGTCCTCTTGGCACAACATGATGAGGCAGGAAAGGAGATGGTCGTATACTATCTAAGAAGGACTTTGGTTGGATATGAGCTAAACTACACGCTGATTGAGAAGTCATGCCTAGCAGTTGTTTTTTCTTCCCAGAAGTTAAGACACTACATGTTGAGTCACCAAACAAAATTGGTTACACATATTGATCCTCTCAAGTACCTCCTGAGCAAATCAGTGCTCACGGGATGACTGGCCAAGTGGGTAATGATCTTAAGTGAGTTTGACATTGAGTATGTAGATAGAAATGCTATCAAAGGACAAGTGATCATCGATCAACTAGTAGAGGCACAATTTCAAGACCACCAGCCTATTGTTTCAGACTTTCCTGATGAATCTATCATGACACTACAACCGGTGATCAAGGTATGGCAACTTTATTTTGATGGATCATGTACAAACCATGGTGCAGGGGCAGGGATAGTTCTTATCACTCCAGACCATGATACAATTCCAAATTCTTTCAGACTTAACTTCCAATGCACCAACAATATAGTAGAATATGAAGCATTGGTCATCGGTCTAAAGATAGCCATTCAATGGAGAATCAAGAATCTGAAAGTCTTTGGTGATTCAAAGTTGGTTATTAGTCAAGTTAATAATGATTACATGACCAAAGATGAGAAGCTCATACCTTAAAGAGCACAGATGGAACAATTGTGCACCAATTTTCATTACATTCTTTTTTAGCAAGTCCCAAGAGCACAGAACAAAGCGGCAGATGCGATGGATACCATAGCATCACTAATTGATATGCCAGGTAATGATACCAAATTCTAGTTTTTAGTGGAACAACTCTTGGTACCATCACATCAGGAATCTATCACAGAATCAGCGTGTGTCCTTGTTGGTCCTGAGTCCCCATGGTATCAAGATGTCTATAGATATCTCCAAAACAATGTCTTACCCCCAAACTTGTCTAGGAACCAGAGAAAAGCCCTCATCCGCCAAGCCTCTAGGTATACAATCCTCTCAACTACTCTATATAGATGAAGTCTTGATGGAACATTACTATGATGTCTCACTTCCATGGAATCCCAGAAAGCCTTGTACAAGGTACATGAAGGAATATGTGGAACCCACGGAGGTGGCAACAGCTTAGCTAAGAAAATAATCCACATGGGATACTATTGGCCTACAATAGAGATAGATGCACACAAGCATGTTCAAAGGTGTAGATAGTTCCAAATTCATGGAGACCTCATCCATGGACCGGCCCAGGAGCTGAATCCCATTACATCACCGTTACCATTTTAAAAGTGGGGATTTGACCTGGTAGGCAAAATCACACCTTCTTCAGCAAACAGACACAAGTACATCATAGCAGCAACAAAGTACTTCACCAAGTGGGTGGAAGAAATTCCCCTCACTTACCTCACTAGAAAGCAAATAGTGATGTTCATACTTAACCACATCAAGTGTCGATATGGGATCCCCCAAACAATCCTGACAGATCATGGTACCCCTTTCCTGAACAAGGATGTTGAAGACCTATGTGAACAGTTTTGCATCAAATAAGGGTTCTCCTCATTTTACTACCCTCAAGGGAATGGACAAGCTGAAGCTACAAATAAAACAATCTTGAAGATTCTGAAGAAAACAATAAATGAATCAGGGCGAGACTGGCATCTACAGCTTAGTCCCGCATTATGGGCATACAGAACTAGTGTGAGAACACCAACAGGAGTAACTCCTTTCTCCCTAGTCTATGGAATAGAGGGGGTATTACCCCTCAAAGTGGAAATCCCATCCTTAAGGATATCATTGAAGAACCTAGTTTCAGACGAAGACTATAGAGTAGCAAGGCTCAGTGAGCTAGAATTACTAGATGAAAGAAGGCAACATGCCTTCGACCACTTACAAGGCTATCAGAATTTCCTTAGAAGGAACTATCATAAGAAGGTGAAGCCATGAACATTTGAGGTAGGAGACCTTGTCCTTATGTAAAATTAGAAGAATCAAGCAGAGCGAGTCAAACCTGGTAAGTTCGAGCCTAACTGGCCAGGACCTTTTGTTATTGTCAACTCTACTCAGAGTGGGCCATTCATACTAGCAACACCAGAAGGAGATCAACTCCCTAACTACATTAACAACATGCACCTAAAGAGGTTCTACCCTTAAAAGGTCTCTATGGTTAAGGTATTTATCTACATATCCAGAAAATACCAAAAAAAAACAAAAAATACAAAAGTTACCTTGGTGAAAACCTGGCAATCAGGCGGCTTGGCGACAATAAAAAAAAAACAACAAAAAAAGAAAAAAGAAAAAAAGTAAAGAGAAAACAAAATTGCTCTCTCAGTGAAAACCTGGCAATTAGGTGCTATTGAGTAGGTACCTTGGTGAAAACCTGGCAAACAGGCACCAAGTATTCAAATCTAGCTTCACCATCAATGAGCTCCAAAAGCTTGAGCACACTTCAAAATGCAAGACTGACTATCCCAAACTATATCCAGAAGTATGATCCCCTCTGAGAAACAAGCACTTACCCATGGTTAATACTGGTCCACCAGACTAGGGGGCGATTCCAAATGTCCAGAAAAATCCTAAAAATCAGAAAACTCATCAAAAATCCTACAAAGATCAAAAATCAAGAGAAAACCAATCTTCATCAAAAACATTTAAAAAATTGCAAAATCCCAAAGCAATAAAACCACTCAGTTATCAAGAGGGCAAGGGGCAAGCATGCCCAGTCAATCAAATGTCACAATCATGAGCTTTGCAAATCAGCATTGGGCTCATCTGACACATCTTTATCAATCTATCAATTCAATCAACAAACAAACAGGCGAGCAAGCCAAACAATCAATTGTCACAATCATGAGCTTTGCAAACAAGCATTGGGAACATCTGACACAGCTTGATCAACTGCCAACACGATTAGAGCAATCAAACCTATCAATCAATACTGTCACAATCATGAGCTCTGTGACACGCATTGGGCACATCTGACACATCTTGATCAGCTACCAACATGATCAAAGAAATCAAGCCAACCAAGCCTATCCAAAGAGTTTGAGATAATCAAGAGAATCCAACTGCATCGAGGAACCACACACAAATGTTGACTAGGTCAATCAAGTCAGTCAGATGTTACTCTATATTTTGGGGTGATGTTCTTACGCTACTCCAGGATCCACTGTGTGAGGAGAGTAGCTATGATAGATCATGACTTATTTTCTTTGATTACTATCTGTTGAATTTTCACTTTGATTTCAGGGCCATGATGATTTAGGATAAAAATGTGGTAGGCACTATCACTTATCTGGCAGTCGCTCAATTCCATGATCTTAAACCTGGGAAAGAATTGGACATTCCTTCTCTTTTATTTTGCTTGTTTTCTTTATAGAATCAAGAGCTCACAGCAATATTCAGATGGACTATGAGTTTCTTTGGAGTTCTATCTTGGTTTCTATGGTCTTTCCCTTTATAATGCAAACAAGAGCTCACGATGCTATCCAGATGGACTCTAGGGGCATAGGAGTTCTATATTGTTTGCTTGGATTTCCCTTTTGGAAATCAAGAGCTCACAGTGTTACCCAGATGGACTCTGGGTGCATAGGAGTTCTATCTTGGTTTCTTTGTTTTAGATTAACTCAGAGGATAAGCGGTATCCAGATGGTCAATATCTGGGTGCTCTTAGCTCTCTTTCTTTTCAAACAAGGAACATAGTTGAATCCAGATGGTCAATATTTGGGTGCACTATGGATCTCTTTTTATTCAATCTCTCTACTCCTTCTGCTATCAAGAGGTCATGGCGGTATCTAGGTGGTATGTGATCTGGATCATTCGACGCTCTTTCAAAATATTAGAAAATACAAAAAAAAAAAGATGCAATGATGACAATTATTGGAAACAGGGGCAGCGACTTGGGACATTCATCCTTTCTATCAGATCATATCTATCCAAAAATGAAAAAAAGAAAAATTTTATATCATTACATTCAGATCAATCTCAAAGCCCATCTATCCAAAACTAACTTCTTTCTAACTAACACATGCATTACTCAGATATTTTATGCATAATAGATTGCATTCATTCCATTAAGTGCATCAGAAAAAGAAAAAAACATGATAGTTGCATACACGATAAAATCATAAACATCACATGCATCCATAAAGCATCTAATATAAAGCATTTCATTTACACCATCCTGCATGACATGTCAGTTTCATAGGAAAAGTAAACCATCCATATACAGGTCTGCATAATATAATCATATTGCATGTACATCTCATCATCTAAAACATCAACATATAGAATCATACATATAGAAAGTAAACCATTGCACATCATATCAAAACACATAGCTGCATCTCATGTAAATCATATATCTGAGTACAAATGATAGGTCGCAAGTCTGAACAAAGAAGGTAATCAACATGTGTATCAATATATAAATCATTGTATCAGGATACAAAAAAATGGTACTACTCAGAGTATATAATGAATCACTACAAAAATGGTACAAGGAGCATGGTCAACAAGAACTACCCCCACCCTTGCTAGGAGGACTACAAGGGGGAGGCATATCAAAATCTGTCCTATGAGAGGACTCAGGAGCTCTGACACCACTACTCTGAGACCCAAGCCCTGCTCAATCTCTGCGATGTTGTATAACAGGGAACCCTCTCTGTAGCAGTAACTGCGCCCTCATAGTGTTGTCTCCAGTAATCTATCTCTCTTTGAGCCTCTCACCCAGATCTATAATATCTATCTAGAATATCTCTCTGGGAGACATCCTGTACACTATCAATAAAAGAATGGACCTCAGCCCAAACCTGTCACTCTCTAGACTCAGTTGCTATCACACGGCCCTCCAAAATGGTCGCATGAGCATCAGCTAAGGCAAGTCAGAGCTGCAAGTCCTGAACCTGCTGGGGGAGTCACTCCACCTCTGATGGATCATCATCCATACCACCCACCTTCACGTCCATGTCACCCTCCTCTGCTTCCCCACCCAGTCCCTCACCTCATCTCCGCCTGAGCACCATGGAATCATCCCCACTCTCTGAGCTCTCCCCAGTGCTGCTCCTACTACCGCCACTCTTCCTTGAGGAACTAGTCTCAGAACTTTGCTCATCAAGAGCGTCCACATCTATATCTGCAAGCTCCACATCCACATCCTCAATGATAACCTGATCCTCATGTTGGGGAGCCAAAACTGTTGTCGTACGCCTGCGAACTCTGCACACCAACTAGGGTGCCTCCTCCTCTAAGGCCTCTTCCTCCTCCAAAATAGCGCCTAAACCAACCTAAGGAGCACTAGAACAGCCCCCACTCCTACCACCACCAACCCTAAGCCCACCACCATCACCCCTAGGACCGGGATCATCCCCTCCATTATCTCCTCTACCCCGTCCTCCCTCCCTCCCACCATCTCTCCCTCATCCATCCCTCCCACCATCTCTCCCTCCTCTCCCCCGTCCACCACCCCTCCCTCCATCACGGCCTCCCCTAACGCATCATACCCATCAAGCCCTCCTCATGATAGTCCTAGGAACAGGACGTGAAACATCTATCAAGGAAATAGGATGATGCTACAACCAGTATGCATCAAACTATGGTGTAGTGCCTGTAGAAGGAAAATCAACTATCAGTATCAGAGTAGATCAAGACATATACAACCATTACAGGATATGAGCATAATCAGAGAGCAGAAAGGAAGTACATAAGAATAACAGTAGAAAGACAAACCTGGATCCATAGTGGCAGAATGCCAGGTCCATGCAACAGGAAGCAACCCTAAGAACTTCATTTGAGCAGCATCCAGTGACACTATGGCACCCCAAACACGAGGATCCCTGGACCTCTGAGCAAAATAGGAATATGAGTTTGACACATCCTGCTGCTCTCCAAACTGTCGTAACACCCTGTCGGTGTTATGAAAATTGATCATATGAACATGATCACTCACACGGACAATCAGGTACCTCCGCTATCAACAAAACAGGAGATGGATGTCCTCTCCATCCCAAATAGGACAATCTCTGTAAGGTCTCCAAATAAAGTATGGAATCATATCTAGCTATTGTCGCCAATATGAAAGATGACCCATATGAGTCTGAACAATTGCACCATCATACATATATACATACGGCCTATCGGTCGGGAGAGCAAGGGCACCAATAGGATGGCAGACAGCTATATGCTCCCATGCCCAAATCTGTAATAAAGTAGCACCACAACCAAGTGACTTACCATCAAGGTAAGCCACATACAACATATGGAAATGCATGTGTGCCAACATGCATGGGCCCCAAGAAAAGATGGTATGGTCTCAGACCATACTCTGAAGGACGCTACCAAACCCAACAGAAAAGCCACGCTGACGCCGATCAGGGCATAGGATCCCACAAATCAAACTACCCAACAACGTGGATAGTCTATCTAGGCCTAATCTGAATCTCAACCAAGGAATATCATAACCTCCTGCAAGCCTGAGCTGATCTTGGGACAGTCCAGAAAGCTCAGTCAAAGAAATAATACCAGGGCGTGTGGAATACTCCACCAGCTCACACTAGATAGGGAGTTGGAGGATGCGATATACATCCTCCAAGGTCACGGTGCACTCCCTAGTGGGCAACCAAAAAGTGCATGTCTCAGAGTGCCACCACTTTATAAGAGGAGAGATCAAACCCCTGTTGGTCGTGATCTCGGGCATGTAACATATCCAGTATAATCCCAGAGCACGCAGTACTAACCTCTCATCCTCAGTCAGCTGGAATCTATATACAAGTCCCGCCGGTCTGGACTCCCGATAGCGTAAGATACGCCTAGTGAACTGCACATAAAGTGAAATACAGAAAATTATTAGTTTCAGTCATTGAGGAAAGCAACAGAAGCTAAAAGAAGCAGATAACTGACAAAGACATCAGGCAGATAGTGTTAAAAAATTGATTGCGGTAACAAACACAGTCAATTGTGGTACTTTTATGCGATTGTGGCAACTAAACTACAAGTGTGGTAGACAAACTATAATTGCATCATTTTATACATGCAAATGCGGCACTTTTATCAAATGCAGCATAAAACTGGCAATTGCGGCATTCAAACCGCAATTGCGGCAAAATCGCAGTCAATTGCGGCAAAACCGCAGTCGATTGCAGCAAACAGATAAATGTTTCAAAAAGGAACAAATTTTAAAAGCCAAAAATAACACAATTAAAGACATGCAAAATGAGAAAACTCACCGGATGTCCAGAGCCAGGTGGTCGGCGATACAAACGGACTCAATCAGAAATGTGCACAACACCAGGAAGCCCCGCCATCCCTAAAAAACAAGAGGAAATAAAGCAGAAATCAAAAAGCAAAACTCACCAATGATCTAGAGCTCAAAAATACAAAGTGACAAATGAAGAGCTCTCTTAGCTACTTATAGGGGTTCCAGAAAACCCTAATTTCACCTAGGAGCTCCAAAATTTCTTCCCGATTCCTGAAAACTTTGAAGGTCAATTATAGGGGCATTTTCAGGTATTTTTCAAATCCGTCACCTATCCAGTTCCACAAATTGCAGTTTCAACAAATTAATGCTCGTCTCGTGACTTTTCACTCAAATTTGTTGAGGGGGCATAAATACACCTACTAAAGGCTGGGGCAAGCTAGGGCAAAATCAAAGAATCTTTGACACACTATGACAAGTCACATCGCATCAAAGAGGGGCAAATGTAGACACCCTAAAATGGATAGGCTTGCGAATTTACATTAAAAACACTAATTTTCATCTATTAATTAAATGGTTTTTAACCATTAATTAATCATCTATTTTCCTCTAAATTCATTCCCCAAATCATTTAATCAAATTCCCAAAATTAATTAAATAATTAATTTTATTTAATTAAATAGCTTTAATTAGTTAATTACCATTAATTGATTAATTAAACTCAATTTCCTATAGTTTAAATTCAAATATTTAAACTTACTAATTAAATTCTTCCAATTAAATTAATTTAATTTCATCAAATAAAGCAATTCTTAATCA
>MU224027.1:2330725-2347726 GCA_018584345.1 Thuja plicata | reverse complement strand
AACTTCACCCACCTCTTCAGTTCAAAAAGGTAACTCATAATTAGCTCTTCAGTTAACCAAACTCTATCTCCTCTTTACCAAATGAAGAGGTGGAGTTTACTGAGGACCTCTCCTGTTCCTTTTGATCGCAACTATTCATCTCCCCATCTCTGGGATTGATCTCAACTGTTCATATCATCACCAATTCCTATATAATAAACCCTTCATAACCATTTGAAGGATCCAGGATTTCAAACTCTCATGCGCCATTACTTTGTCAGTTTGGTTCTAGCATTCAAGCCATCTTGCGATCACACACCTGTTTCAATTAGCAAATTCTCGACGCTTCTCAAGTCATAGACACTGCCTCGCCAATACTGAGCATCAAGAACAGTGTTTCAGAAGAAGTAGAGAGAAACAATAGAAGCTTCAACCATCGTGGGGTTTGCATTTATTTGTCTTCCTTTCTCTTGCTTGTACATTTTATTGATCACGTTTCTAGTATTCGTTTAGTAGTCATTATATACTTTATTTGCATTCATTTGTGAAACCTTTTCTACTAACCCTCGCCTTTGGAAATCTGTGGGAATCGAAAAGAGAGGCATACACAATCAAATCCAATCTATTTTGAATTAATTTCAATAAATAAATCAAATCACTAGGTAATTGAATTAATCATTTTATTGTTTATGCATCAATTCATTAAATTCAATTCATTAAATCAAAGATGGCTAAAGTAGTTAATTCATTTGAATTAATTAAATCCTAATTTCTCTCACCCTCCACTACATGACGAAAATTCACTCAACCAATGGGGAATGAGAAAAGAGAGCACATGGATCACAAAAAAGGCTTTTCTATCTTGACCACTCAATCCTATAAATCAATATTTTCCACACCAAGGGGACACATCACTCAAAATTAACCTTAACCATACTTTGACCATGGTTAAATCACTCTACCCCCTACCCTTGGGAACTCCTATAAATAGAAGGCACTTCTTAGTGTAAATCACTAATTCACATTTAGAGGACCAATTCACATTTAGAGTACTGATTCACATTTAGAGAATCAATTTAATTCATAGCAAGTATATTTTGTTGAATTGGGCATAGCATTGAGCATTTTAGCATTAATCATTCTTGAGTAGTATCATCATAATGGGAAATTCATCCATGTTTGAGTAGATTTTGAGAAATAGAATAGGGAAATTCATCTTAATTTCCATACATTTGCATCTTAGATCCATATTTTCATCAATCATATAGCATTTCTCATTTTCTAAGTTGTCACTAGGATCTCTAATGCAACTGAGAGCAATAGTCCTTAGAACTAGAGAGAAATGAGACACTCAATAGGTTTATCATTTCAATTCGATTTCACTAACCCATTATTAATGTTTCATTGAGTTTGTGTGTAGATCAAACATATAGACTACATTTGGTTCCCACCATGGGGCTCAAGCCTCACATTCTAACATCAATTTTGAAGTGTTTACACTGTAGATTCTCACACCTGGTACAAAGAAGCTCACATTTGGTACTAAGTGTCTCACACCTGGTACTAAGTTTCTCGCACCTGGTTTGTCAATTCTCGCACTTGGTTGGCAGATTGTAGCATTTAGTCTATAGATTGTAGTACCTGGTATGTGAAAGCTCACGCCTGGTCTATGAAAGCTCGCATTTGGTCCAAAGAAGCTTGCATTTAGTTTTGGATGTAGAACAACTCTATTTTATGGTTATGTTGTGCACTTTCATGAATTTTATCATTTAGGGATATTTTCATAACATTTAGGAAAATTTGCATATCATTTAGGGAAATTTGCGTGTTAGGAAAATTTGCACATAATTTAGGAAAATTTGCATACCATTTAGGAAAAATATTACATAGCATTCAGTTTATTCTGAGTTGCATTCGGTCTATTCTAAGTTGCATTCGGTCTATTCTAAGTTGCATTCAGTTTGTTCAAAGTTGCATTCGGTCTATTTTGAGTTGTATTCAGTTTGTTCTGAGTTGCATTCGGTCTATTTTGAGTTGCATTCGATCTGTTTTGAGTTGCATTCGATCTATTTTGAGTTGCATTTAGTTTGTTATGCATTGCATTTGGCAGTTATTTTGTAGCACCTGGTTAATGATAAGAAACATTACATTCAAGTTGTATAAGTGATAAATTTGACAATTAATTGATGTTTTTGATGAATTACAGATGACTAAAGGGATAAAATCAATAAAATCTCAAAAATCAATATACAAATCAACTGATTATTGTTAAGAGAAAGAGGCAAAAAGGCTATACAAAGATGTAAAGCAGATACAATTAGCAATCACAGCCAAAATTTTGGAATAAATAATTCAACCACAAAATAGGTATTGGAATATTGTTGATATTTATCAAGCCTTTTATAATGCTTCCTTCATTCATCTCAATGACTCGCCCGTTTGAATATGGTGCATTTTAAGAAAGTTCAAAAAGCAAAGTGTAGAGTACCTGATTATTGGAAAGAGAAGGAATCTAAAAGATTGAATGATTATTCTGAGAAAATCCATAACACAAACATAGTGGAAAACTTAGAATAAGAAGTGAAAGAATAACGTTACATCAAAATTCTCAAATTATATCAAACTAAGTTTCCATATTTGGCTTAAGTATTTTTTCATTCATTTGAGGTCGATTTGGTTTCAATTTCCCTTAATTTTGTTTGCTTGGTTGTTGAACTAACATTTGGGAGACAACTTGGATGCTAAGGATCTTGGAATGATATCTGAGGTAAATTATAACAAAAATATTAAAAACCTTAAAAATGTGCATAAGCTTCGAACAAGGTGAGTTATAAAACCTTTGGATTTTAAGTCATTTGTTTAAATTGCGACATCTCAAAAAGTTGAAATATAGCTAATTAAAATCCTATTATTGTTTATCGAATGAAGCATTAGGCCTATGCTCCCAACTTTTAAATTTGACCAAAATGCCAAACATGATAAATTTGACAATAGAAAGAAAGGTTGAGAAATGAACAAACACTAAAATTGAAGCCTTCATGTTTGTGGACAAAAAGCATTAGGTACATGCTCTTCACTTTTTAAGTGAATCAAAAAGCCAAATGTGCTCTAGTCCCTTTAGATTAAAAGGCTTGGAATTAAACCATTTTAATTGTTTTTTTGAGGTGAAAAGAATAGGTATGCTCTTACCCTTCTTACGGTAATCAAACTCCTAGACTTGTTTCTCATTTCGAATTTCTCATTTTTCATAAAAATGCTAGAACTTTACTAGGCCTACCTCCTAAGAATGTGCCTTAGCGAGGCCGGTGAGAGGGAAGACCCAAAGTGGGAACAAATATCAAATGCTTGGACTTGTAGGGATATATGTCTTAATCAAGCTTGCGTGAATACGTACTCCTTGTTTGACTCATTTGATATTTTTGTTTAGGAACCCAAACTAAACACCTGGTTAATTTAGCAAGCATACCTTTTCAAACCTTGTTGAACCAAATTGACCATAGGTAGATTGATTGAAGTATTTTCTTGTGGAGACCTTGTCAAAAACATTTAAAAATATTCACTTTTATGTACATCTTTTTATAGGTTATAAAACATGTGTATTTGTGGTTTCTATGGTTGATGATATATGATCTCAAAGAAAACAAAGCATCCATTTAAAAGATCTAGAGTTCATAAAAATTATTGTTCTTCTCAAAATGATACTATTTCAACAAAGATTCACAATTCATTTTCATGTTGATTTGGCCAAAATCCCATCATATTAAATTGTCTTTACAAGAAGACGGAACTTTGCATAGGGAAGAAACCACACCTTCTCAACCACCTAGACAAGAAAATCAAGACAATAACGTCATGGTTGAAAACAAATGGTCTAGATACCTTAATCATGATAGAAATGAAGAGGATAATATTATTGCAACCTTCGCAAAGAAAATTCGGTCTTTGCAATCACAAATCAAAGACCTAAAGGAAGAAAAGGATAAATCATTCAAATAAGACTCATTAAGATCAATGTTTATTTTTCTCTTTAATAATGATCTAAACATGTCTCCCTTTTCTTCAAACAAACAATCATCTAAGCATAAAAAACCCACCTTTGATCAAGAAAAACTTCATGACCATCCTAGCTTTGATCAAGAGAATGAAGAGGAAGTTACATTAAATTCTCTGGAGAGTCTTGTCTATCAATCATATAACAACAAAGAATCAGATCATAGCGACCTTGAATCCAATACTTCTTTGGAAAATACATGTGAATTTAAATGTCCATTGTATAGACCATTGTATCATCTTTGGAAGAACTCCTTGAACACAATCTCATCACGTTGCCTCAAACGACTCTGTATGGATTTACATTTTTGAGCAACTATTGTGCATACCATCAACATAATAGACATAAAACTTAAAATTGGATGGAGTTGAAATATAAAATCCAATATATATTTGATGATGACATAATTAAAGTGCAAAATCCTAATGAGTCATCTAATGAAGAAAAAGATACTACTCTCAAGTAACATCTAAACCATGAACCTATGTCTAGCAATGGTCCTCATGCAATCTATGACTTTTCCATCATTTATCCATCCGCTAAAGCTTCACACCCAAATAAACCATCTCCATCAAGAAATGAACCTAAGAATGATACTTTCCATTTTGACTATGTATACCATCAATGGCTACCTCTAAAAGAGATCCCAGCTAACCTGCATCACTCTATAAGTTTCATCCATGCTTCAAAGATCTTTGAGCTAAAGCTTTCATGTGTTGTAATTCTTATTAGGCCTATTCAAAATTATCTGTAACCATACCTTCAATAATCTCCCATGCATATCAAAACTCCTACCTTGTCCTTAGCAGTGGATTCATGTTAAGAAGGTAAGTCAAAGTGCGAAGAAATAAGTCTTAGTAAAGATCAATATCAACATACTATCCCATACTATCCAATATTTGACCAAGATCCCATATCCCTATAGTCTCATGATGATTCTCTCATAACCTTTCACTTCTCAAGATGATATCCCTCCATGTCAAGAACAAAGTATCCATTCAAACCTCACATCTTATTCACCTCCTAACCAAGATTAGGATATCCCTTTCACCATTTCCAATGAGCCTATTGAAAATCAAGAGAAAAGTACTCTTTCTAAACCATCCAATAATACCTTACCATCTCAAGAACAAATTATCCCTCCAAGTCCTATACCTTATCCACCTCCTAAGCAAGATCAGGATATCCCTTCCACCGTTTCCAATGAGCCTATTGAAAACCAAGAGAAAAGCACCCTTTCTACACCCTCCAATGTTTCTCTTCCATGTCAAGATAAAAGTATCCAATCATATACTTGTCATGATCCCCCATGTCTACCTCAAAAATCCCTCACTCTTCCCAATTCCATTCATGGTATTAAATACCCTCAAGCTTTAGTTGCTCCTATCAAAGCTATTTATGAGCCTATTGGTATAAAGATAAATCTTAAAGATGAAAGACTGGGAAATATAGCTCACTCTAAAGATGTTGATATCCCTTTCACACCTTATCTCCCTCCATTCACACATAACCATAAACCTTTCCCATCCTCCAAATCCATTTTGGGTCACTATATCCCAAAGCTAAAGTCTCCATTATCTAAATCCATTTTGGGTCCCTATTTACCAAAGCTACAATCTCCATCCCTTCCATCCATATTGGGTCTTTATATATCTCCATCCACCATGCCTACCATTCCTAGCTCATCATCCATTTACCCTATCAGATCTCAAGATCAACAAAGGAACACACACTTGAGAAAATTCCAAGAGCCTATCCATATGAACCCTCCATATCATTCTTATTCATCCATGAACCCCAAAACCTTTGGAAGAAACTTGGATGTCAAAAATGAAAATCATAAATCAAAGAATACACATATATACCAAGATCAATGTGTCCAATCTATTCGACATGTTAATAAAAAGAAAAAAAATAACCAAAATGTTGCAAAGGTCCACCAAGCAAAAAGAAATATCCAAAAGGCCGCAAAGGTCCACCAAGAAAAAAGAAATATCCAAAATGCCACAAAGGTCCACCAAGAAAAAATAAGAATCAAAGAAAATGTGGGTTCCTAAATCCATCATTGAATAAATGCATTCTAAATCATCACAAAGGAAAGAAAAATCAAAGACTACGTGGATTCCCAAATCACTTTTGCAAGACTTGCACACAAAATAAAAATCAAAGTTAACATTCAAGCTTCCAAAGGCTTCCGCTCCACCTCCTTTCAAATATTTTCCATCTTCCAAATATATTTTTGTTCCTCATGTCCCAAAATTCATTACCTTGGATACTTCATCACCTTTTTCATCCATTTTAGGTCCTTGTGTTCCAAAATACACAATCGTTCCTCCATCACAATTTCAAGCTTCCCAATCCATTTTTCCTCTATCATTCCACCACCCTTCAAAGTGTGTGTCAAAGTTATCATTCCAACATTTCCATCCACGGTATAAATTCTTCTTATCCTCCTATCCATTATCCAACACCTATTTTCCATCCTTTCATCCCTCTTATCCAATATGTGGCATAAAACCTTAACCGCCATCTACCTTTATCCTTCATATCTATCCTTTGCCATCACCTTACCAATATCTTTAAGAATCCTTTAAATAGCCATGGTTCATTATAGAGTACCTTTCAAAGGGGTATTATCGAAAGAGAAAGACGTATAAATTTCTCCATTTCCTATCACACAAAAAGTCAAAAAAAAAAAAAAAAGAGAATAAAAAAAAGTAAAGAGAAATTATTCATCCTATGGTGAAAAGCACTTCTTGTGGCACCTTGGGAAAGTACCATGATAACAACCTGACAAATAGGAGTAATGCGTAATCCACCCTCTTGTACTCTTCACTTGGGAGTATGTTCAATCCATGCCATCTTATCTATATTTTCCTTCATTATCCATCATATACTACATCTTCCATATCCTACCATTTATCCTATTTGCATTCGTCTTCCCTCTTTCACCTTTGATCTTGACAAGGTTGTACATATCCATGTGCATCAAATATCTTGACATTCGTTATCCTTTCCATCAGCCTAATCACTTGTTACATCCATGCTACCCTATCATGATCTTGTTTATCCCAAATCAACCCTCGTCATCCCTAAGCATCAAGACAATAATTCCAAACCATCCACTCGTGGCTTCCTTCGAGCCTTATCCTGATCGTGCTATCCTATCCAAAATTACCCTTGAGTCTTGATCAAAATGAAGGACGTCAAATGCAAAAATATGTTCTTAAAAGTGTCTTGAAATGTCCTTTCCTTTGGACAACACATGCCTTTCATTCCATCATAATATTACCCAATATGCTATCTGAAATCACCTCACTAGCCTACATGGTCATATCCATTTTCCCTTAACTGGGGTAATTGTAAACGTGGTCATCCTTGAGGGTCACATTACACGCTTTCACCATCATTTCCTATCCACTTCTGATTCATCAGTTTGCTCATACATCTGTAATGCCCTACACCTTGCTATACATTAGGGGCAAACAAATGCGATCTCGCTTGAGAATTAGTGATCAATTCAAAAATATAAAAATCGTCCACATTGACAAAATCAACAAAAGTGGACATCACAAATTCAAAAACCAAAAACAAATCGACAAACACTGACATATTGAAAAAGACATCATCATAAATAAAAAAATTGCTAAAAATTTAAAAAATTGTCACATTCATATTTTAAAAAATCAAAAAAATTCTAAAATAAAAAACAAACCAAAAACATTGTGTCAAAATCAAAAAACATCAAATAATATTATTTAAAAAATTCAAAAAAATTTAAAAATCAAATATTAAAAAAATTTAAAAATCATAAAAAAATAAATAAATAATCAAAAAATCATTAAAAAATCATAAAAAAAATAAATAAATAAAAATCAGCCCACCCCCTACCCCCGAGCTCACAACTTGGTGCAAGCTCTGCTCGCCCGAATGTGAGCTTTACTCGCCCCAGTGTGAGCGAGCTTGCCTCAATGTGAGTGAGCTCGCACTCGAGCTCCGAGATCGCCCGGGGTAGCTCTCCCCCTCATTCTTTTTTAATTTTTAATTTTTAATTTTTAATTTTTTTAATTTAATTTTTTAATTATATATATATATATAAACAAAAAAAATTCACAAATTTTTTTTTAAATTTTTTTTCAAAAAACCCAAAATTTTCAAATTTTACTACAAAATCGCCCCATCATTTTTTTTAAAAAAAAAATTTGACCACCTCAAATGCGCCATTTTTTTCACCCAACATTGTTTTTTTTTACCGAATTTTTCATCCTTCACCAAGATCACAAATCAAGACACTTGAACTTTTCACTCAATCCAAATCTCAAAATTCAAAACATCTGATCGTTCAATCTATCTCAAACAACAACACATCAACCATCAACATCAAATCGCACAACTTGAACACTATCAAACTCGAATAAGATGTTTTGAAATCTTTTAAACTTATGGATCAATAAACAAATAGCAAAGTTAGTTCAAAGATGTTTCTTGATTTTTATATCGTGTCTTTTTAGCATATCAATGATGTTTTGAACTAGATAAGCAATGATGAAGACATGCTATTTTCTAGATTTTTGCTTGTAAGGTTGATTCCTAGACATATGCAAGTTTGTCTAATGACATGATCACCAAAGAATCATCAAGGACATTTGTATATCAATAGGGATCATACCTTTGTTTGTTTATGCAAATGGATACCTATGCCATTTAGATTTCTCACATCTTAATGCCAAATTCCACTTACAACATTAAATCTGATGAAATCAATATTCATACTCTCATGGTGTAGAAATCTTACCAGTGAGGGTTGCATCAATTTTATTGATTCATAAAACCTCAATGATGACAGTGGTCACATTGAATTTGATGAAATAGGTATTCATATCATCATGGTTTGGAAATTTGAATAGTGAGAGTTGTACTAGTTTCAAAATGATCTACCAAAAAGCTCAATGATGATAATTGCAAAAGTAGAGATCCATTACAAAGCGACAATAGTTTAGTTGCATTCGCATATTGCATTCATGCTATATTAAATCTTGCATTAATAATCATTATGGGATTTCTCAAGGAAAGTGAGAATCAATCACCCAAGTCAAATCATCAAAATCAAAAGGAAGAGGTGAGGTCTATCAAATGTCCATAATCACATTGTCTATCAAATGTCCACATCAAGATACATCAAAGGTACATCATCAAATGAGGTACATATGTCCCTCATCACACATCTAATATCATAACAAAGATCTAAGCCATGTGCCAACCCCCCAGAAGCTATGGGTTTATGAGCTATCAGGTTCTCTAATCTACCAATTAATCATATACCATCTTTTTCAAACAAGTAAATCCTTCATCTTTGTTCCATTCACATCACATCAATTGCAAGTGTTGTCAATACAACATTGATCTTTTATTTTGGAAAGTTCACTATCAAATATTACAGGTGCTTCACCCAGAACCCAAGGAATCAAGATCAATTTTGAGTCTAGATCATAGAAATATATCTTTTTCTATTAAGATTCCATCATCTGAGATGCACTTCATTTTGATCAAATCTCACTTGAAACCTTTGTCTATCACTTGTTTGCAAAATCTTCATCAAGATTCTAGATCAATCAAGCCATCATCTTATCTATTCAACAATCTCTCAATTATCATCA
This sequence comes from Thuja plicata, assembly GCA_018584345.1. Classification (NCBI taxonomy): domain Eukaryota; kingdom Viridiplantae; phylum Streptophyta; class Pinopsida; order Cupressales; family Cupressaceae; genus Thuja; species Thuja plicata. The sequence continues at coordinate 2,338,039 of MU224027.1, read as the reverse complement.
ATCAATCCAACATCAATCATCACAATTCATACCATCTAGGGAAACATTAATCATCCAATGTTTCTCTTATAATCTATTGAGAGATCCATCTCATCACACTTTATCTAATTGATCTCTTGAGGGTGAATATCATGCCCATCATCATCTTGACCAGATTATCTCTAGGGCATCTAGTCTGTATCAACAGTAGATCAAGGTCTGGGGCATTTCTCAACTTCAAAGGTCATCTTTTATCGAGATTTAAATCAACACGACTGACATTAATTAGATGCAATCCAAATAAATCATTTTCTTTAGCTCCAATACTTACAAAATCATCTTGATTTTAATCCCGAGGGGGCATAGTGGCACCAAAGTGCATAGTTTTGCCAATCGAGGCAATTTTTAAAATCGGAGACATCGGACGTCAAAATTATTTTTTTACATCAAGACATCAAAATGGATCAATTTTCACAATAGAGGTATCACACTATCAGGAAAATGGCATTAGTATCATATCAAGCATCACATCAGCATCATATCAACATCATATCGACATCATCATATCATGGACTCACATCAAAACATTATCATCAATATCACATTGGATCGAACATCAAATTAGGATCACACATCAAACATCATGTATTCTTTGAACCAATGCGCTTTGCACATTTATTCAAAGAGGGGCATTTGTATACATCTAAAAGTGGTCAACGTAAGTCAAAGCAAAAATCAATCAAATCTAATCTATTTTGAATTATTTGCAATCAATAAATCAAATCACTAGGTAATTGAATTAATCATTTAATTACTTAGTGCATCAATTGATTAAAATTAATTCATTAAATAAAACATGGCTAAAGTAATTAATTCTTTTGAATTAATTAAATCCTAATTTCTCTCACCCACCACTACGTGACAAAAAGCCACTCAACCAATGGGGAATGAGAAAAGAGAGCACATGGATCACCAAAAAGGTTTTTATATCTTGACCACTCAATCCTATAAAGCAATCTTGTCCACACAAAGGGGACACATCACTCAACCTTAACCTTAACCATACTTTGACCATGGTTAAATCACTATACCCCCTACCCTAGGAATTCCTATAAATCGAAGGCATTTCTTAGTGTAAATCACCAATTCACATTTAGAGGACCAATTCACATTTAGAGCATCAATTTACTTTATAGCAAGTATATTTTGTTGAATTAGACATAACATTGAGCATTTTAGCATTAAGCATTCTTGATTAGTATCATCATAATGGAAAATTCATCTATGTTTGAGTACATTTTGAGCAATAGAATAGAGAGATCCATCTTAATTTGCATACATTTGCATCTTAGATCCATATTTTCATGAATCATATAACATTTCTCATTTTCTAAGTTGTCACTAGGATCTCTAATGTAGCTGAGAGCAATAGTCCTTAGAACTAGAGAGAAATGAGATGCTTAATAGGTTTACCATTTCAATTAATCTAATCATAGTTTATCTTTCAATTCAATTTGAATAACACGTTATTAATGTTTCATTGAGTTTTTGTGCAGATCAAACATACAGACTACACCTTATGTAGTGATTTCTCTCTTGACCATAGGTTCATGGCTAAGCTATTTACTAGAACCTTTTGAGATAAATCCTTGAAATGGTATTGTTCTTTGACTCCTTGTTCTATTGATTCCTTAAAAAAGCTTTCTCATGTTTTCAATCAACAATTTCAAAACAACATTGGTCCTAAAATTTCTTTGACTAATTTAACGCATTGTAAACAAGGTGTTAGAGAAAAAGTGACTGATTTCATTGGTATATTTAAGCATTTGCATGCTCAGATTTCTTATCATGTGAATGATATTGATGTTTAATGAATTTTCATTGCTAATTTATAAAAAGACATTAGAGATAAGATTCTGCTTTCTAAATTCTCTTTTTTTACTCAATTATGTGCAGTGCTTCATAATTATCACTTGCAAGTGAGTTGGTTTGAAAGTCATTTATCTTTAGACCTGTTCATAATTTACTCATATTTATGAATCTTTACATAATGTGATGTTGAATTTTATTAATTCTAATGTGTTAAAAATTCCTCCTATCAAACCAATTGACACATCCAAACCTTTTCCCAAAAAAATTGATCACAAAGCTCTCTGTCAATACCATCGTTAACCTGGCTATGATACTAAAAAATGTTTCCGTTTGAAATTTGTTATCCAAGTCCTCATTGAATCTAATGTTATATCTATTGATGTTTTTAATTATCAAGGAAATACCTCCCAACCAAAACCTCCAAATCTATACCAATCCTTTTCCATTTCATTCGACCAATACCATTGAGTCTACCCAACCTTTGTCTTCCTCTTCCACTTATTTTATTGACTATGATGATAAAGTTCATGAAGCCAAGCATGTTGTAAACCTCATTGATCAAACCAAACCTAAACCTAAACCTAAAGCTAATATTTTCATTACCTTTAACCCTACTAAGAGAATTAAAGTGCCTAATGGTCCTCTCTTTATTGTTGCAAAGGTTAATGGTCTTCATCCTTGTGGTGTCCTTATTGATCCTACTTGCATGGTGAATGTGATAACCAAAGAGCATCTCTTTAATAGACAATTGCAATGTGAATCTTATGATTAATCTGATGTTATGATCCAAACTTGCAATGGTTTGCTTTATCCTTCACATGGTTTTATTTCAATTCCTTTTCAAGTTGGTGGTAAAGCTTTAAATGTTACCTTCATTATGATTCCAACTTGCGATCAATTTCAAGTCAAACTTGTTCTTCCTTAGATTACCTTCATGAAATTTGTGGCCTCTCCTATTCATAAATGTTTGAAATTTTCTCATAATGTAGAAATCATGACTATTAACCATAGTCTTTATCAACCTTCAGTACCTCGAGACTTGGTTGACCCTGATTCCTTTTGGCCTTCCATGCCTCAACCAACCTAAGACCATCCCGATAACCTCTTTCGATCATATCAAGATTACAATATCAAAAATATTTGTGAACTTAGAAAACCTAAGGTTGTTCCATCTCTTTTCTCTAGATGTGGACTTCTTCATACACCTCCTATATATACTTATGTTCCACTTCCTATATTATTAATAATTGTACCGATGTTATCTCTCAAACTAGCGTGGTTCCTTCTATTCTTCCCCTAAAGGAGAAAAGGACCCAATGTTGATTGATCTTGAACCTTAACCAATTTCTAGCAAAACCAAATGTAATCATCATTCTTTTGACCGCTATCATAAATATTGTGCTAGAGCCCACCATCATGCTTCCCCAAACATTGCTTCACCTCATACACCCACTGATGCTTTGATTCCTTTTGATAAACCCATGCTTGAACCAAAGGAGGGAGTTAACTTGAAAAAGATCAAATTGAAAAAACATGATAATGTTATTCGTACCTGTCAAAATTGGTTCCTAATGATTTTTTTGGCATTCATGTTTTGTCACTAATGTCAATGCATGTTTCTATGGAGGAAGAACAGACTGGTTATTACTATTTCTTTATGACTGACAAAGGTGTATGAGTATTGTACGGGTACTTAAGAACAAGAGAAGATAGTGATGTGTACAAAGATGTGTTGTGATCTTATTCCTAAGGTCGCATGGATTAATAATTTGTATTAGATGAGTTACAAATGTTTTAGTGAAGACTGGATACTGGACAGTGACAGTGATGTTTGACAGAGTTAGTCTCTGTGTTTTGAGTATAAATTATGAGAAATGTGGATTCAGGTTATGCAATCTTAAGGGATGGCAAAAGGCATGTTAAGGAATTTTTGGTATGGTTCGCTAGTCGTATGACTGTTGGTGATGTCATTTGTGGCATGTGTTCTGAAGGAAACCTATTTTGGGCTAACTTCAAAGATGTAATGTGTATTATAGATTGTGAGTGTGGATTACGGATCTTGGATTATATTTGATAATTTACAATTGATGTTTACTTTTAGCAATAGGTTAAACAATTATTTGTATATTGGGAAATCTTAATTGGCTGACCTAATCAATTATTGTAATAGGGTGTATATGAGAGATCTTTTATTTTGAAAATATGTATGTAAGAGGCGAATATAGAGACAAAGAAGTGTGGAAGTTGCGAGCTTGATTGTCTGCTAGATGTAGAGCAAATTTTTTGATTATGCTACTTCATTAGAACTGATCAAGCAAAGACAGTTGCTATTAGACAGTTCAATGGATTGTATATTTTCTATATACACTTGTGTTTTGGAATGTAATTCATGAGGGTGGCTTTAACCTTCTTTAGGTAGTGTGCCTGGGTTGTGAGCCCACTATTACTCTTGACTCCTAATGGGGTTTATCCTTTAATAGGGACTGTGTACTGTAATGCATCAATAAGCTCCTAACATGGCTAAATCTTTTAACATGGATACTATACTCTTAGTATATTATTTGTGGGTGCTAATTCCCACCAGGGTTTTACCTTTAACAGGGTTTCCTCGACAACAAAGGATTGTGTTATTGTGTTGACATTTACTATGTTATCATTTGGATGAAAGTTTTGTTTATAAATTTTAATGCTTAATAATCTATCTCACAACTGATTCACCCCCTTCTCAGTTGTCTTGTGGACTGTTATTCCTAACTATTGGTATCTGAGCTACTGGTCCTTAGAGAGAAAGTTTGACAACTTGATGTGATCCTAAAGATGGCATACTATAGGAAGGATAGTCTGAAGTTTGATCCTGAAAAATTTGACATTTGGAATAACAAGATGAAAACACATTTTCTATGCTTGGGAATCGACTACTAGATAATAAAAAGAAATAAAGTACAGACAAAGGTTGAGGATGAACTAGATAAGGATACTAGTGATGAAAAGAAGGTATTCTCACACAACATGGTCGCAAGAGAAGCATTGATTAATGTACTTTCTAAAGGTGAATTCACAGAGGATAAAGATTTGGATTCTGCACATGACATTCAGACAAGATTAGAAGCACTATATGAAGGAGACAAGTTTACTAAGTAGGTGAAGTTGTAGAATTGTAAGACTAAGATGGAAACATTGAAAATGAGAGATGATGAGAATATTATAGAAAATGCTCAGAGAATTACTAAACTTTTTATTGATAGAAGGAACTCTGGAGGCACTTTTAGTGAGGAAGAAGTGATTGCAAAAATTCTTAGATCCCTGACACCTGTGTACAAAACCAAAGTGCAAGCTATAGAAGAGATCATACCTTTGACATCAAACTTCAATAGAGAGATTTTGATTGGAAATCTAACTACCTTTGAGGCTGCAGAACTGGGAAATTCGTTACCTAAAGTTGAGTTAGCATTCAAGGTGACTGTGCATAAAAATAAAAAGTCTTTATTAGGAATTGCGAGCACTAGCAGTGAATTGAGAGAAGAGATCAGTGAATATGTTGATGAATGGGAACAAATACAGGAAGAAGAAATAAATTTAGATGAAATTGTGGCCCTGATCTCTAGAAGAGAATAGAGAGGTAAGGGTAAGTTTGAAGGAAAGCTACCTTTGAAATTATTTTCATGTAATAAGATAGGTCATTTTTCATCTAGATGTCCTACAAGGGTTCCAAAGCATAAATCTAAGTTTTATAAGCCTAAGTATTCAAAGGATAAGGAATGTTATTATGCTAGTGAAGGTGTTTTTGATGAAGATGTTATTGATTATAATGAGACTAGATTTATTTCTATCAAGGATGAGAAACCTATACATGAAGAAAGAGCTTTAGCATCGTGTGTTGAAAATAAATCTGAATGGGTCATATACAGTGGTTGTTCACACCATATGACTAGAGATAAAAATAAGTTTGTTAAGCTGAATAATTATGATGGTAGTGTTGTGAGATTTGGTGACAATACTCATAAGCTTATCATTAGAGTTGGATCTATATCTTTGAATGGAAAGACCAATACTGACAATGTATTACTTGTTGATGGACTTAATCATAATTTGTTGGGTGTTGTACAACTAGTAGAGAAGGTTTATCAATTGAAATTAATTGATGGGAAATGTTCTATCAGAAGTAAGTCAGGAGACTTGACCACATCTAGTACTAAATCTAGAGGTAATGTATTTGAATTAAATACATCTGAGGCTTCTTGTTTTGTTGCAAAGTTTGATGATAGTTGGTTATGGCATAGAAGATTTTGTCATGTTAACTTTGATAATATTGTGAAGGAAAGTATGACTAATGTAGTTAGAGACCTACCAAATATTGTGAAACCATCTAACACCATGTGTAATGGGGAAGTAGACTAGAATTAGTTTTAAAAGAAAATCTTACTAAGTGAAAGGAAAGTTGGATCTAGTGGTGTATAGTCGGAAAATGGAAGCACTTCCATGGTAGACTAGTTTAGCCTTTCGAGTAGGTGGTTTGGGGTAATATCAAGCACCTTGAATGGGTTCCTAAATTTGACCTAGCTTTCCCCCTATTTTGTCTCTCTTTCCACTTCTTTCCATCCATTCTTTGGCATCCTGGACTGCAGATCTGAGGTCTTTGACCTCAGGGTCAAGGTTGACCTTTTGGGTCTATGTCGACCTCAACCCTAACCTAGGTCAAGGTAAACCTTGACCCTGACCTAGGTCAAGGTCAACCTTGACCCTAACCTAGGTCAAGGTTGACCTCAACCTTGACCCAGGGTTCAAATCTCAAGGTCCCACAGTTTCCAGATCTCGGTCTTTGCAAAAAGTCATTTCCCACTTCTGGGTCGACTGTTTCGGGTTCTGAAGCGGTGATTCCTAAATTATATTTAACTTAGGTCCTCTCCTAGGGGTAAAGGATTTAATGGGAATTTAATTCTCCTATGTCGGCCTCCTTAGAAGATTGTGCCCTAATTTCATATAAAAGGAAGCCTTTCCCTCTCATTTTTCTCTAAGTCTTCCAAGTGAAAAAAAGCTCTAACCAAGATTTTGTTCAAGCATCCATTGTTCTACATGTTTTCAAGCTCTCAAGGTGTTCAATTCTTCCTCTCAAGAATTAAATTCCTCCATTTAAGATCAAGGATTCAAGCTCTCAAGCCTTTGAAGGGATTTGGTTCAAGCGTTCAAGATTTATCATTCAAGCCCTAGATCTAGCCATCATGATGGTGTGATCTTCCTTCAAGATCCTTTGTGCATCCTCAAAAATATTTCAACATCTCTTCAAGGTGGATTCCAAGCATAAAATCATGGAGGTTTATGGTTTCTATTGAGCCTAAGCTTTCATATTTACATATTTGTCTACATTTGAATTACAATTACATATCTATTCAATATCATAGCTTCATTGTTAGATTCAATTCTACTACTTGCTAGCATTCTTATTTCAATTATTGATTTCAAGGT
>MU224027.1:2299355-2317534 GCA_018584345.1 Thuja plicata | reverse complement strand
AGTTTTGCTTTGTTATTCTTTATGCAATCTTCAATTACATATATTAAGGTTAATTCCAAAACCAGGGTTTGACCAAGGAAAACCCCTTTCCCCCAACAAACAAACATTTTTCTTGTAGGTACAGGTTCGGGACTGTAAATCTGAGGCCAGATCTGGATACCCTTTTCAGATTTCTTTCAGACTTTGTGAATAGGGACACTTTCAGAGTTGTGCAGATCGAGTTGGAAAAAGTGGCACATGGTCGACCTTATTCATAAGACGACATCAAAATGGAAAAATATTTCTGGGTTTTATCCATCTCTCTATTTTGGTTCGGTATCAACTGTCGGCATCTCCAGAAATAGTCTACAGATCTCATAAAATAGAAATCTTTGATTTGCCACTTTGTAAGGTTGGTACTTTCTCCTATTCTTTTCAATTACTATCATTAATCATATTAATCAATCAATTTACAGAATTTAAGATCCCCTTTCTTGGTCTCTTTCCAAATATTGGATTCATTTGTGCATTAACCCTTTGGGGTTGATCAAAATTGGATCTCCTATTTGTGTATTTGAGGGTGAAAGAAAGGAGAATCTTATCTTCCCTTAATCACAATCACAATTTCAATATACAATCAACACAAATAACAATTAACATTTCAAACCCTCCTAAACCACAATTTTCCTCCTTTACATTTTAGTAACATAACCATCACATCTACATTCATTCTATCCATTATTTTTTATGTTACAAATACCTACTGCGAAGAGCATGGATTATATAGATGGACATATGCTCCTAGGACACCACAATAGAATGGGATAGCAGAGTGAAGAAACAAAACAATATTAGATGTTGCTAGAACTATGTTAATGGAAGGAAATGTATAACATGTTCATTGGAGAGAAGTTGCTGGTAGTGTTGTGTATACTTTGAACATAATTTAGATCAGAGAAGGTACAAGTAAGACTCCTTATGAATTATGGGTTAATCATATTCCTATTATGAAATATTTTAGAATATTTGGTAGTAAATTATATATCAAGAGAGATGATGAGATAGGAAAGTTTGATGCTAGAAGTGATGAAGGGGTCTTCCTTGGTTATTCCACTAAAAGAAAAGCCTATAAATGTTTTAATCTGAGATTGAGGAAGATGATTGAAAGTGATAATGTGAGGATTGATGAGAAGTTCCAGATTCAAGAAAGAATGTATGACTGTAATCATAATACAGAGATCAAGGAGGTTACTACAGATCAAGAAGAACCATTTGAGATTGACTGTGGGATTGAGTTATGTCAAGATGACTCAAATGATCCTACTGAAATTCCTATGACTTCGAGGTATGTTAAGAAAAACCATCCCGAAGATCAAATTATTGGAGATGCTAATAGAGGAATGATGACAAGATCTAAATTAAGATGAAATTTGTTTGATTTCTCAACTTGAACCAAAATCTACTGATGAGGCATGTAGAGATGAATCTTGGACTAAAGCTATGCAGGAAGAATTAGAATAGATAAAGAAGAAAAACACTTGGGATTTGGTTCCAAGACCTAAAAACAAGAATGTTATAGGAACTAAATGGGTTTTCATAAACAAAATGGATGAGGAAGGAACAGTGGTAAGAAATAAAGCAAGACTGGTTTGTAAAGGCTACTCGCAACAAGAAGGCATAGAATTTGAAGAAACATTTTTTCTTGTTGCTAGGTTGGAAGCAGTGAGATTATTTCTTGCTTATGCTGCACATAAAGATTTTAAGGTATATCAGATGTATGTGAAATCTGTGTTCTTGAATGGAGATCTAGAGGAAGAGGTATACATTGAGCAACCTGATGGATTTCCTTTGAAAGAAGATGAAGATATGGTTTATAACTTGAAGAAAGCTTTGTATGGACTTAAAAATGTACCAAGAGCATGGTATGCAAGACCGAATAGGTATCTACTTCATCTTGGCTTTAGAAAAGGTAATGCAGACAACAATTTGTATTTAAGAACTAGTGAAGATGGAATTCTAATCATAGAATTTTTCATTGATGATATCATTTTTGGAGGAAATCATGTGATGAGTAAAATATTCTCTAAAGAGATAGAAAATGACTTTGAAATGTCAATGATTGGTGAGATGAAATTTTTCCTTGGCATACAATTTAATCAGAACAAGAGTGGTACTTTAATTTCCTAGACCAAGTATCTTAAGGAAACGTTGAAGAGATTATTTGGAATGGAAGATTGTAAACATGTTGGAACACCCATGGTGACTGGTTAAAAACTTACTAATAATGATGAAACTCAGAGTGTTTTTAGACAAAGTACAGATTAATTATTGGAGGTCTACAATATCTAACTCACACCAGACTAGATATTGCTAATGTAGTTGGTATTGTCGCAAGATATCAAGAAGATCCTAAAGAGACACACCTTGTTGTTGTGAAAAGAATTTTAAGATACTTGAAAGGAACAATAGAGTATGGTTTATGGTATGAAAAATTAGATGATTGTATCTTATAGGCATATATTGATGTTGATTGGGCAGGTAGTGTGGATGACAGAAAGAGTACAAGTGAAGGAGCATTTTTTGTTGGAAAAAGGTTGGTTCCATGGTTAAGTAAGAAGCAGGATTGTTTGGATGAAACAAATGTTGAAGGTTATTGGAATAATATTTGAAGAGCCAGTGGTTATCAATTATGATAACACTAGCACAATGAACATGTCAAAGAATCCAGCAATGCATTCAAATTCTAAACATATTTTGATTAAGTATAATTTCTTGAGGGACAAGGTAGTAGAGAAGGAGATCAGATTGGATTATGTTAGCATAAAGGAACAGATAGCAGATATATTTACAAAACCTTTTCCAAAGGATGCCTTTGAGTATCTTAGAGGTATACTTGGGGTGTGAGCCCCTCCTTGCAAGAAATAAATTGATGCAGGAATGCATTAGTCCAGTGGATTTAAAAGCTATATCATTTTATGGACTTGATGTATGGATCTACTCCTCAAGGGGAGTGATCGCAGGAACATTACATAACTTATTTGGGTGATTTTGCACATGGTTATTATAGACATGAAGATTTGAAAAAAATACACCTTGTAGAAGAAAGAAGAAGAGTTATGGCACCTTTTCCATTTTTGTCAAAGTGGGAGAGATTCTATGAGAAAATCCCTAGTGTTTAGGGAGAGTTATGTTGAGGATATTGAGAAGATTGTATTGAGAGAGTACTTTTGGGTTGATGGATTTTCCCATATGTTTCCGTCAATGCCAAAAGGGGAGATTTTTGGAATTGGTTCTTCATGATGTTGTTGGCCTTCATGTTTTGTCACTAATATCAACATATGTTTCTATGGAGGAAGAATAGACTGGTTATTACTATTGCTTTATGACTAACATAGGTGTACAAGTAGTGTATGGGTGCTTCAGAATGAGCAAAGATAGTGATGTGTACAAATATTTGTTGTGATCTTATTCCTAAATGTTCATAGCTTAATAGTGTGTATTAGATAAGTTACATATGTTTTATTGAAGACTGGATACTGGATGGTGACAGTGATGTTTAACAAAGTTAGTCTCTATGTTTTGAGTATAACTCACTATAATCACCTAAAAATGGTCTAGAAAACCCATAGTTCATTTTCTCAAATATTTGATCTTAATAAATTCTAAACCTAAGACAATATCACTAGACTCTAAATTATTGAGCATTTAATCAAACTTGCTTATATAATTTAATCCTAACTTGTTGAATCAAATCATCAAACATCAAAGCCTAAACCCAAAAAGCATAAAACATTGGGATAAATCAAAAAGTCCTAAGTTCAAAAATTGAACCCATTAACACATGTGTGTGCACTCAAAAATCAAATAAAACAAATAAAAGGGAGAAAATACCAATTTTATCTTATTCTTCACAAAGTTGACCAATCAAAATCACTTTATCACTTCACATGGATTGAGAGGAATTGCATCTCTCCACCATTGATCAATCTATTTTTCCTCTTAATCTCAACCAATCATTCCTTGAGATCTCTTATAAAAGGGATAGTTCCACTTTCTCTTTCATATCAAGAAGATTTAGAGTAGAGTTATAATGTTATTTTCATTCTAGAGCTCATTGGTGCATTCATAGTTCTTTCATTTCATAGAAGTTTCTTGCATTCTTGCATTGTTATGCTTCATTTCTAGATTAATGGCATTCTATTTTCCTTTCATAACTTAATAGTAGATGCATTGTTCTTACATTAGTAGCTTTCATTTGCATTCTAGTTTCAATATCATTCATAGTTTGATAGCTCATTGCATCTCTCATTTTCCAAGTTTTGAGAGAAAGGTATGAAAGTCTATGCATCTTGCTCATCCTCTTTGCATTGAATCTTCCATTTTGGAGTAGTCAAGTTGTCGTCATATGAGGGTTTGTGAGACTATGTTTTGTCATATGACAACTAATGTATTGTCATACGAGTTTCACTGACAGTCTGTATTCTGTACTTTGTCATTTGGAAAACAACAAGCATTTTTAGGGTTTCTCTTGAGCTAATTTTGGTTTTCTAATGTTTTGCATGTCTTCTATGATATTTTAACTATCTATTTTTGTAGCCTAACTAGTTTTTATAGGACATTTTGAGGAAGATTCGGTTGAAAAAGTTACACTTGCACACTATTTTAATAAGACTACTAACAACTTGTGTTGTAGGATGATTTCCAAAGATAGACTTGAGACTACTAAACATTTGTGCTTGCAGGTTGCCTTGAGATCACATCAACAAAAAAAAACATGTGTCTTCTTAGTGGATTTCTTAAGCACCTAGTTTAATTAGGATTTTGTTTTTTTTGGTAAGATTGGACATTAGGGGAGTATGCTTTTATCTTCTTGAGAATCAAAAACCTAAACATGTTTGATTGAATTTGAGAAAGTAACACTTTTATTTTGGGTAAATGAACATGTGCTTGATGTGTTTTGGAGACACTATGGAGTAGGAGAGTATGCTCTTTTCCTCTTGGAAAATCATAAATATTGACCTCTACTAGCTATCCACTTTACTTTTCTTGCATTTACCTTTAGAGGGCCTGCCAAGAGAGCAATATTTTGGGAACAACCAGAGTGGGGAACAAGTGAACCTGGCTACTTCCACCCCACTATAATCAAATGCTTCCTTAAATCGAAAGAGAGGGAAGACATGACTATTCTCTATCTCTAATGCTTCTTCACTTGTAGGGCCTCATTTCCTCAATCTTGCTAAGCAAGAAATACTTTTGATTAGGCGCTTGTAGGGCCATTCTTGGTCTTAATCTTGTTTACAAGACTACAAGGGAGATACATTCAACTTGTGTAGGGCCGAGAGGTCTCAATCTTGCATGCAATACTATACATTTTGGGTGCTTGTAGGGCTATATGCATTAATTTTTCTTGTGAAAATACAAGGGGTATTCATGAACAAATTAACTTACTAAACACTGTTAGATAGAGGCTACCCGATCTACCTCTGAAAGTATCATAATCTTTGTGCAAGTATCGATCCAAGTGGACTTTACCCGGATCACCACGAGATTTTACACCCAACATATGTATTCCCAAGGATGTTTTAAAGCACAAATGTGGCATGGGGGAGCTTATACGATTTTAGTATTGAGTCTATTTCCAAAACCCACAACATGCATAGTCCCAGCAAAAGTCGATATCACTTTGTGTGAGGCAAAGGAATATCAAGTGTGGGCAAAGATTGTGATACTAAGCCAATTTGACTATAATGTAGAAAGTGTTTGGTTTTTTAACCTTTGTGCTTGATGTGCTTGTACACCTTGAAACTTGACATATTCTACAGACAAGAACACTTTGACAATAGAAAGAAGTACACATCAAGATTTTCACCTCAAAAATTAGATAACATTATCCAAAATATTTTACACATAAGTGGAAAACTATTCCATAATCATTTGTCATTTCATGCTATTACATTTGTCATATGACAGAGCATTAGGGGGGTAGAAATACGTATGAGGACCATTGTATTTTCATATGAGAACTCATGAACTGTCGTATGGGACCTAGGTTGAAATCGGTCCAATATTGAAATATTTTTCATTTGGCCACACTTTTGTAACAATGGCTCTCATACCCTGTCACAGTCTTTTCAACTTTCAAATATGGTGATTAGGTTCACAATTGTCCTTTGTCATAGATTTTCATAATCTTATCGATCATATTGACTCTTTGTTCTTGGTTACTTATCAACTTTGTCAAAAGTGTCATCTAGTAGGTATTTAGGCCTCAACACATGATACCTTGTACAAGTTCAACAACCAATCTCTCTTTCTCCATCAAACAAATATTTGAAGCTTTGAAATTGACTTGACAACTTGATCCTCTAGAGACGTTAGTCATAGATTGTTGTACATGGTCCAAACAGGAATTCAAAAAGTTGATCTTGATTCCAAGGGAAAAGCTATTGAAGACTTCACTCAAGGTCCACCTTCTTGTCAAACACCTAAGATAGATTTTGAGATCTCACATAAGGACACTTCGGTCCCACAATAGATAGTACCCATGTTTGAATCATCAACCTTGGTTGCACATAACACATCAACCATGTCAGCTTATGATTGGGGGTCCCAACATGACCACCAGAGTCAACATACCAGTGCTTCTTCCTCCATAAAGGAGCCCACTTCCAAAGATATTAGGAAGTGCCAATAAGATAAACACTTTTAGAAGATGATTAATACTCTGATGCAATTGGACAAAGACAAGTATTTCATGCATCTTGCGTCATTGGGTGTTAATCTTCCACCTGATTTTGACATTTAGGGACTCATACAACAAGAAGAACAGTCACCTATTACTATTCTCAACCAACAACTACAAGACATGAGATGTGAATTAAGGGAACTCAAGAAAGCAAAGTAACAACCTCCTAGAAAGTACTCATTGGAGTCTATATGTCCCTTCCCTTTCGCTAAGAACTTGCACATGTCACCTTTTCCCCTAAAGTTTGAAATCCCTAAGTATGAAAAATACAATGGAGAAGGTGATCCTCAAGATCACGTAAGAGAATTTTGTGCTCTTAGTATGGAGTTTATGCATGAGAAGACATAGCTAATGTGACTATTCTCACGCAGCCTCAATGGCCAAGCCTTGGAATGGTTCATAAAGCTCACACCTAGTATTTAGACATCTGATAAGCTTGTACAAAGGTTCATCCAACATTACTCATACAACATCCTACACACGGTTATGATGCTAAATATATGCAACACTAAGAAACACACTGGTGAACCGTTTGTTAAATTTCTCTAGAGGTGGAGAAAGATATTTGCAAGATATCCTAGGAAAATACCCAAACCATAAAAGATTGACATCTTCATCAACAACCTAGTTCTTGAGATGACTTACGTAGCGCAGATGCAAAAACATACCTCTTTTAGTGACTTAGTTGACAGCGCTATAAGAATCAAAGATGTTCTCGTGAGGAAAGGAGATCTCACCTTAAACAAAGATGCTAAATCTTCCAACAATGACAATAATAAGTATAAGATTAAATATTGGAATAAGAATCGTAACATGGTTAACGATGGTTTAGTTGACTCACCTGAGCTTAAACCTAATGAACCAGTATTTAACCTCACTAATAGAATATAGGGTTCCAGGCATAATTCGGTTACTCCCAATGCTTCTAAGAACATTGGGGACTCTCAGAAAGATAAGGCACCTTGGATACCATGGCCCAAGAAAAATTTTACTCCTCTTGGAGAGCCTTTGGAAGATGCATTAAAGACATTGGTTTCTAATAAGATCATCACAATCCCCAACTCAAAACCATGGGAACCTGAGGTGAAGCCTAAATGGTGGAATGATGATCATTACTGTGAGTTTCATAAGAATAAAGGGAATTTGATGAATGATTGTATGAAGCTGAAACATGTGATACAAGATCTGATCAACAATAAGACTATCAGGGTTGGTACTCACGGGTCAAACAATGACCATAAATCCTTCAAGCAACCTTTGCCATCCTATGAGAAAGGAGAATCCTCAAAAGTCCTGGGAACCATGGTGAACCATACCTATACCAACACTGACAATGTGACACACATGCTCGAACCCTCTATCAGGTGAACCAATGTCA
The DNA here is from genome assembly GCA_018584345.1 of Thuja plicata. Lineage (NCBI taxonomy): Eukaryota > Viridiplantae > Streptophyta > Pinopsida > Cupressales > Cupressaceae > Thuja > Thuja plicata. The sequence continues at coordinate 2,309,432 of MU224027.1, read as the reverse complement.
TTATTATTAAGGATAAAGAAACTAATTCTGCTAATGTAATCACTCGTGGTCAATCCAAGGTCACTCTTAAGGGGGAGACATCTGCATCTAAGAAAACTGTTGTGCCAATAGACAAACCCTCATCATCAAAGAAAGTTACTGTGAACTACAATTTGGTTGATCAGTTATAATGAAATCCCACTCAGATCTCTATCCTAGAGTTGCTAAAATTGTCACCATCACACAAGGAAATCCTTGAGACTGCCCTTGTGGAAACTAATGTTCCCAAAGACCTTGATGTTGGTCGATTCTAGACCATGGTAAACCATTATCTATCTTTCTCAAAAGAAGATGAAAAATAGCTTAGTTGACCACATAATCAACCTCTACACATAGAGGTCTTGATTCACAAACATCGAGTTAGGTGCATTTTGATAGATGGAGGCACTGGGTTGAATATTTATACTCTCAAGATGGTCACAACACTAGGGTTTTCTGAACATACCATTGATCCTCGAAAGAAGATAACTATCAAAGCATATGACAAGGAAGAGAGATCATTGAAAGGACTAGTGGTACTCCCTATCAGGGTGGGCCCTATTGAAATAAATGTCACTTGACAAGTTCTTGATTTTCCTCTCACATACAACATATTGCTAGGCAGACCTTGGATCCATGACATGCAGGTAGTCCCCTCCACTTATCATTAATGTGTGAAATTTCCATACAATGGGGTAGAAGTGTCCATCCCAGCTGAGAGTACCTACTCCTGTAACACTTTGAAACAAGTTCACAGTATGGTTCCACACAATAAGGAATTAGCACAAAATTCTAAAATGGCTCAAAAGGCACTAATGAAGAGCTTTGAAGAAAATATTAAGATCAATAACACAAGCAAGGGAGAATACCAATTAACTTCTCTTCCCACATCTCCTAGATCTTATGGTATGCCATCCTCATCCTTCCCACCGTCAAATGGTTAACAAGTAGAAATACACGAAGGAATGAGAATGGTAAAGGTAGGTGTGTCTCTTTCAGAAGAAAAAGAAGAGAAAGTTGTTCTTGCATGGATATACAAGGATGAAGAACAAGATAATGAGGTAACGCATGTGGAAATCTGCCTACATAAGTATGGGAAAGGATATTAAATAATGAAACAAATGGGATATAAAGGTAAGGGATCCCTGGGAAAAGATAAAGGTCTTATAGAACCCCTTCATGCTGAATTTCGAAGTCCCACATATAAGACTAGCTTGGGGTACCATGAGAAAAGGATCCATCCTTCTCCTAGTCAAGTCTCGGGTAGCTCCAACACAGATGCATATGATACAGACACCAAAGATGAAATAGGGGGTATCCCTCTTCCTTTCGAGCAACTAATGTGTGTCACCATTGAAAATCTGGCACATTAAGGGGAACCTTACATTCCATCATTTCACAGAGCTTCCTTTGAACCAAATGGATCCAATGCTTCAACAAATGTGGCAGAGATGTCAACTCAACAACTAGACATACACTTAGATACAAAATATAAACATCCTAACTGGAGTCAGCTTGTCTTCACCTCTCATGTCTTGGATTTGCCTCATTTCTCCAATGACAAGGTGCATGTTGTCGAGGAGACCTCTCCTCGTGCCTCTCAAAAATCAGAGGATGAATCTACTCAGTTTGAAACAAATTAGCAACATGAAAACAACACCTATCTCAGGATCCCAAGGACTCTCTCTCGCTATCTAGAAAATAGGGATCATGCTCCTATTCAATTTGGTTATGGACAAGATAATGCTTCACAAGAACAACATCCTAATAGGGGTAAAACTATGGGTCCTACAAATGTGTTGGACTTGCCTCATTCCATTGAAATAGACTCCAATGAATATGAGTGGGATTCCTTTTCTGATGCTACCATGGATAGGGAAGTGGGTGTATTTCACAAGTTTGCACCTCACATCCTATGTGGAGAAAGTGTTTGCATTTTTGGAGCATCAGGCTCACCTCTAAGTGAACATCTTGAACCAGAACCTTCCCTTATTCCTAATGATGACTATTCTTCTAAAGATGAGGAAAGGTTGCCTCCTCCATCTAATATCAACTAGAATTTTGGAAGAGATCCTAGGAATTCCCTCGCCTCTGCTACTCAAGACAGGAATTCCGACCAGTGTTCTAGCCACGCCTCTGCATCAACTATCAATAGAGGTATTCTTTCATCCACTAGGTACAGGAATAATCTTAAAAATGAACAATGGACATAATGGGATCATGAAGTAGAAGAAGAAGAAGAAGCAACTTGGGACCTTTGAGAACTTCAAGAACTAGACATGGCTCCTCGCCCACGTATCCTATCCTCAAGAATTCAAGTTATGCCAACGAGTGTTTTTATGGAATGTGTCGCTGCTCGAGAAGCATGAGAGGATGCTAACGCTAGTTTAAATAAATTGAATCTGCGTACTACCAACAATGACTCCATTAGAAATGTTAGGACAAATTGTAGTCTAGAAAATCCTTTGGAGAGTATTATCATAGATATTCTCTTACCTATTGAAGACCTTGATCTAGATAACTCGGTGCTATCCTTGGAACTTGTTGAATCCCTACTCCTTGTCCATCCTGAGCTCATTGAATGGAACCCTGTTGCACCCCTAGATCTCATATCTACTCCTAATGACTACACCTTAGCCTGTTACTTGAATGCCATCAAACCCTTCACCTCTTCCACCAGTGCAATGAGCATGAACATGATAGAGGGGGACATCAAGTTCCTCAGCCTAAAAATAAAAGATAAAAGGAAAAAAGGTCTAATGATGAAAACCACTTTGTGGCAGTATCAGAACCAAAAATAGTAAAAACAAAAGGCATATCTAATGGTGAAAGCCTTGCTGAGGTACTAGAGGATGGGGACCTTGATCTCCTTCCTAATCACTTTCACAAAAGATCCTCAGTACTAATAGAACCAACATAGACAATAAATTTGGGAAAAACATGGATACCTCAGTTAGTCTACCTAACACGGTCTCTATCTAAGAAAGAAAAGCAAGAATTTGTTCAATTCTTCATAAAAAAAGAAAATCAAATTTTCTTGGTCTTATTCAGACATGCCAAGACTAGACACAGATCTGATTGTGCATCACTTGTCAATTGCTGCAGGAATCAATCTGGTCAAACAAAAGCTTTGCAAAATGCATCCTCATGTGGCAATGTTAGCCAAGGTAGAAATGGAGAAGCTACTGAAGGCTAAATTCATTTGTGCCATAGCTTACACTAAATGGATTTCTAACATTGTCCCTGTGACTAAACATGATAAATCCATTTGGGTCTGTACAGATTTTAGAGACCTAAACAAGGCTTTCCATAAGGATGATTTCCTATTGCCTAATATTGACATGATTATGGACCTCACAGTGGGTTATGAGATGTACTCTCTAATGGAAAGATTTTCCAGTTACAACCAGATAAGAATAGCCCCTAAAGATTAGGAGAAGACCACTTTCACATGCGGTTGGGGCACATTCTATTGGAATGCCATGCCTTTCAGTCTCAAAAATGCTGGAGCAACATACCAACGCACTATGACTACTATATTTCATGATATGATGCACAAAAACATGGAAGACTATGTAGATGACACCTTGGAAAAATTAGAAAGGAGAGCTACTCATCTAAAAGATTTAGAGAGGATTCTGGACTGAATGGAACAATTCAAGCTTAGACTGAATCCTAAAAAGTGTGTTTTTGGTGTAACTTATGGTAAACTTTTGGGGTACATCATTTCAGCAAAAGGGATTGAGGTTGATCCTAAAAAGGTAGAGGCAATAACGGACATGCAACCTCCTCACAATATCAATCAAGTTAGAACTCTGCAAGGTCAAATTCAATCTATTAGAAGGTTTATCTCCTAACTTGTAGATAAGGCACAACCTTTCACAAGAACGCTTCATAAGCGTGTAACATTCAAATGGGGTGAAGGATGTGAGAAACATTTCCATCAAATTAAGGAGTATCTAGCTAACCCACCTATATTAATGGATCCTATTCAGGGAAATCCTCTCCTTCTTTACATTTAAGCTATCAACACATCATTGGGAGCTTTGTTAGTATGACAAGATGAAATAGGAAAAAAAGAGCCATATATTACATAAGTAGAACCATGGTGTCCTATGAACATAATTATACTATTGTTGAAAAAGCTTTCCTTGTAGTTTTTGCTTCTCAAAAACTAAGACACTAAATTTTGGCACACTGTCAAGTTGATCGCTAAGATTGATCCTCTCAAGTATCTGTTAAGCAAAGCAACTCTCACTGGAAGATTGGCTAAGTGGGTTATGATACTGAGTGAATTCGACATTGAATATGTTGACAAAAAGGCAATCAAAGGACAAGTTATTATTGATCACCTCGTTGATGCTCCTTTTCAAGATACACGACCACTGCTAATTGAATTCCCTAATGAATCCATTTTACATCTCACAAAGCATACCTGGGAAATGTCCTTTGACAGATCTTTTAAACAATGAGGATTTGGTGTTGGAGTCCTTTTTGTCACACCACAAGCATACAAGATCCCAAAAGCTTATAAAATGATGCTCCCTTGCACTAAAAACATTGTGGAATATGAAGCTTTAGCAAATGGTTTAAAGATGGCTATTGAATGGAAAATCATTGAATTGCATATTTACGGTGACTCACAGCTGGTGATAAACCAAATCAATGACCAATATTAAACAAAGGATGATAAATTTCTACCATATAAAAGGATGATCAATGATCTTAAGAAATATTTTGTGTTTGTTACTTTCCAAGAAATACCAAGAGAAGCAAACAAAGAAGCTGATGCTATGGCCACCTTGGCCTCCATGTTCCAACTAGAGGAACATCACTTCTGCTATGAATTCTTGGTGGAAGAAATCCTTTTCCCTATCTATGATTCACCTAAATCCCAAGTCATTTTCTCCCTAGTGGGTACTGATTCTTCCCGCTACACTCATATCTACTCTTACCTACGTAATCAAACCTTGCCAAACGACCTCTATACAAATGAAAAGAAAAATCTTATAAGGAATGCATCATTTTACCTAATCATGGTTGACAACCTATATAGAAGAGGTCTCAATGGTAATCTCCTTAGGTGTCTAGAACATGACGAGTCTAAGCACACACTAGAGGAATTCCACGAAGGTGTCTGTGGATCTCATTCGAATGGTCTTTCATTGGCTAAGAAACTCCTACGGGTAGGATATTACTGGCCCTCTATGGAAAAGGATGCTATAAATTTTGCTAAAACATGTAAAAAATTCCAAACTCATGTAACCTTATTCATGCTCCTACACGTGATCTATTATATTTCATTACTCACTGGTCATTCCAGCAATGGGCCTTTGATCTCATTGGGCAGATTTATCCCTCATCCTCTGGAGGGTACAAATTCATCATAACTACCACTAAATACTTCAAAAATTGGTTTAAATTGGTCCCTTTGATTAAATATATAAGCAAACAAGTGTCTATGTTCATCCTCAATTACATCATCTATAGATATGAAATACCCTCATCCATTATGACAGACAATGGGGAGCAATTCAAGAATAAAGACATTGATGAGCTTTGTGACAAGTTCAAAATTACCCAACACTGTTCTTCTACTTACTACCCTCAAGGGAATGGATAGGTTGAGGCCTCCAACAAAAACATATTCAAGATCTTGCATAGAACAATGAGTAATACTGGGAAGGACAGGCATCTTCAGCTCAATCCAGACTTATGGGCTTATAGAACCACTATCAGAACACCTACAGGGGAAATTTCATTTTCTTTGGTATATGCCACATAAGCTGTATTGCCCATTGAGGTAGAAATACCTTCACTCTGAGTCAATTTACATGGACTCATTACTGACAAAGATTATCAGATTGCTAGAATCTAGGAGCTAGAATTACTTGATGAACGCAGAAAAGAAGCATTTGACCATATGAGGGTCTACCAAATGAGAATCTCTCAAGGCTAAAACAAGAAAGTGAGACATAGATAATTCTAGGTTGGAGATCTTGTACTTAAAGAAAATCAAAAAAATTAACAACATCGTGAACAAAAGGGGAAGTTTGAACCCTTGGTTGGGTCCCTTTGTGATCACTACAATATTTATTTCTAGGGCCTATCAACTGTTAACTCTAGAGGGATACGTTTACTGATCCTGTCAATACTTTCCATCTGAAGAATTTCTATGCTTGAGCATTCTCGTTGGTCAGAAACATGTACATATATATGATCCTAAAAAAATATTTTAAAAAAAAAAGTAAAAAAGCAAAAAAAGACAAACATTTGGAAAAAGTCTTGACAAAATGACTGTCTTGGTGAAAACCTGGCTGTAACATATAAATTGGTACATCTAAAATGTAGGGATAAATAATATGTTCCCCCTTTTATCCTTAGATACATTAAGGAAGGATCCAAATTGATTAACCCCAAAGGAAGGACCAATGCATAAATGAATCAATCATTTGGAAATAAGAGTAAAAAGGAAGATCTTAAATTCTATTGTATAAAAGAGAATGTGTGATAGATTTACGAAGATTAAAAAATTTAATTGAAATGAATAGAAGAAAAGTACTAACGTCAAAATGCTACAGATCCAAAAAATGTTGTTTTCAAGTGCTTGCACTGAGTTTCTGGAAAATCTGCAACCGGATCTAGAATAGAAACGCAGAGACAAAGAAAACTCAGAAATATTTTTATGATCTGACATAGTTCCGATTTTGACCCTCAATTCAATGTTACCACTAACCCAAAAAAAATTATTCTAACCTAGGTCAGAATTGACCTCAAAATTCTCCGGCAGATAATCTGTTTCTAAATCCTGAAAGTTTGCCAAAAAGGGTATCTGAATCTACACTCTGATCCGTTGTTCTGAACTTGTATCTGCAAGAAAAAAATGATTTTTTTGTTGGAGGGGAGGGGTTCGCCTTAGCCAAACCCCAATTTAGGAATTAACCTTGAAATAAATAATTGAAATAAAGAATGTTATCAAGTAGTAGAAGTAAATCTAATAATGAAGCTATGATATTCAATAGATATGAAATTATATTTCGAATGTCAACAAGTATGTAAATATGAAAGCTTGGGCTCAATATTAGAAACCATAAACCTCCATGATTGTATGTTTGGAATACACCTTGAAGGGAGAATGAATGAATCTTGAAGATTCAAAAAGGATCTTGAAGGAATATCACACCACCATGATGGATAGATCTAGGGCTTGAATGATGAATCTTGAGTGCTTGAACCAAATCCCTTCAAAGGCTTGAAACCTTGAATCATTGATCTTCAATGGAGAACTTGAATGCTTGGGAAGAAGACTTGAACACTTTGAAGGCTTGAAAACATATAGAATAATGGATTCTTGAAATTTTTTATTGATGATGATTAGACACTAAGTGAGTCTTATCTTGGCTTCTTCTTGCTTCGAGAGACTTAGTTGATCATTCGTACTTAGAGAAAATGAGAGGAGAAAACTTCCTTATATATGAAACTAGGGAAAAATATTCTAGAGAGGTCTAAATAGGAGAATTAAATTCCAATTAGACCTATATCCCAAGAAGAGGACCTATTTTAAATATAATTTAAGAATCGTCGCTTTGAAACCCAAAACAGTCGACCTAGAAAGCAGGAAATGAACTTTTAATGACCTCTGGCAGCCGACAAACTTTCAAACTTGAAAGGGGGACCAAGGTCAAAGTCAAGATCATCCTTGACCTAGGTCAAGGTTGAGGTCAACCTTGACCTAGGACAAGGTCAAGGTTGACCTTGACCCAAGCAATCAGAACCCCTAGAAAATGTGCCAGATGGGATGGATGGTGCCCGGAGAGGCCCAATTAGGGTCCTAAACAGGCACAGAAGTAGGAGAGGGTGCAAAAATGAGGGGAAAATATGATGGTGGTAAAAAAAACCCCTAAGGAGGGCTAAAATTTCTTAACAGGGAAGTGCTTCCATTTTAAGATGATACATTAAGCCCCCACTTTAGCAGGAGTATGGAAATCATACATACTAACGGTAAAGTTAGAAGAAAGACTCTGGTGGATCGCAATAAGGTAGAACATAACTTAGTCAAGGACATGAGCCCCCAGAACAAGGATTATAACTCAACATACATGCACAAAGATATGAAAGTAGAGAGCAATTAATCATAGAAAACATATATGATTACATAAGCAAGACAAGAGCAACACTATACATAACATAGCTTCATGATCTAATCCTACTAGCATGGAAGCAAAAGAGAGAAAAGATAAAGTGATTACCTTGCCTAGTAAGATGCCCACCTTATGAGAGGAACCTCCTTACAGAAATATGGTGAGAATGCATGAAATAACAGAATATAGAGCAATAGCAGAACTCAGAATGAATCTATTGATTGCGGGCCACTTCGAGGGGGTAACCTCCTTTGAGCAAGCTCAATACAATAAATTTGTCCGTGTCCATCAAAGGCCTCAACCTACTCTTATATACTAAGTACGATCTAGAAAATTAATACTACCTATGCATGTGGGATAATAAAATATACTCATGGGATGACTTACAAAGCATATGCGTCCAACAACACTACACTAACAAAAAAAATAGAAGAAACACACAGGTTCCTAACATCCCCTCTCCCTTAGAAAAAATCTTTGTCCTCAAAGCTTAAGGTGTGGAAATTGTTGTTGAATCTGAAGAAGGGGTTCCTAGGTAGCATCCTCTGGTTGCATGCCATGCCACTGAATCAAGACCTCAGAGATGGAGTGAGAGCGAATCTGACAAGTGCGTTGGTCAATGATTGTCGCCGGCTCTAGGATAATGGATCCTTCCTTATCCATTTCAGGGAGAGAAGTTTGTGCTCTAACATTGGTACCAAGAACTTGCTTTAGACAAGAAACGTGAAATACTAGATGAATGTGGGAAGAAGGGGGAAGTTCCAGTTTAAAAGCAACTGAACCAATCTTATGCAGAACCTTATAAGGCCCATAAAATTTTGGGGCCAGCTTATGACGCCCTTTAAGCTTCAGGGAGGATTGCTTGTATGGCTGTAGATGAAGAAAAACCATATCCCCAACTTGAAATGAGCACTCAAAATGGTGTTGATCTGCTTGCCGTTTCATTTGATTACGGGCCATGTGAAGATTATCTTGTAAGGTGCGAAGAATCTGATCCCTAGTGCGGAGAACTATGTCAACTGCCTAAACTGGTGAGCTGTTGGGAGTGTAGGGAAGGAGCACTAGAGGTGCCTGACCATAGAATGCTTCATATGGAGTCATTTTAGAGGTAGTGTGGTAAGAGGTATTGTACCACCATTCAGCTAAAGGAAGCCACTTGGCCCACTGATGTTGTTGTTCGAAAGTGAAGTAGCGAAGATAAGTTTCCAAGCATTTGTTGACAATTTCAGTCTGACCATCAGTTTGTGGGTGATAGCTCGAACTCATATTTAGTTTGGTGCCAGTTTTCTGAAACAGTTCAGTCCAAAAATGACTGGTAAAAGTTTCATCACGATCAGAGACAATGGAAGTAGGGAGGCCATGAAGACGGAAGATCTGGTCCATGAAGATTTGTGCAACTGAGGAGATAGTATAGGGGTGGCTGAGGGCACAAAAATGACTATATTTAGAGAGATGATCAACCACAACTAAGATCACTGTCTTGCTACCTGATTTAGGAAGCCCTTCAATGCAATCCATAGAAATATCAGTCCAAATCCGTGTAGGGATGGGCAATGGTTCTAGCAAGCCAAGAAGGAGGGTCGGTTCACCCTTGTGGCGTTGGCAAGTATCACATTTAGCCACCATCTATTGAATCAACTATTTCATTCCTTTCCAAAATAAGTTTCTCCTTTCCCTCTCATAAGTTTTGAGGAATCCGGAGTGCCCTGCCGAAGGAGAAGCATGGAGTTCATAAAAAAGAGCCTGTTGCAGATCTGGGTTCTGAGGAAGCACTAGACGGCGCTTGTATCAAAGAGAAGCACCATCCCAAGAGTAATGTGGTATAGTAGAAGGATTATTGGCCAGCTGGTGAATGATTTGAGATAAAGAAGAGTCACTAACATAGCCCTGCTGAACAGATGCTAACCAATTGGGAATG
>MU224027.1:2276806-2295449 GCA_018584345.1 Thuja plicata | reverse complement strand
TACGATCTAGAAAAGTAATACTACCTATGCATGTGGGATAATAAAATATACTCACGGGATGACTTACAAAGCATATGCGTCCAACAACACTACACTAACAAAATAAACAGAAGGAACACACAGGTTCTTAACACCTTACCATGAATCACCAAGGAGGGAGAGCCCAACAGGTTCACCCATAAAGTGTTCTTTGTAATTGTAATTCGTCTTCTGACAGCTTTTTAAATATCCATTGATCCACATTCTTATATCACTATGGAATATCAAATGCGTGTCTTTTTAGGATTTAGCAACTTATGTGTGTTACCTTCCAAGGATTTAGAATATTTTAAAATGTGTATCTCTTCAGGATTTAGCAACTTATGTGTGTTACCTTCCAAGGATTTAGCAAAAATAAAAATAAATATAAAAATGTGTGTCTCTTCAGGATTTAGCAACTTATGTGTGTTACCTTCCAAGGATTTAGCATGTTGTAAAATGTAAACTATTGTATAAGGGAGACCCTATTTATGCCCCCCTCCTTATCACGACTACCCGCTAGGCAGGATAAGGAAGAGAAAGAGGATACCTACTTCACAAGGTAAGGAGATATCTTGTTTAACAACAATATATACTATATCCTTAATAAAGAGTATTGACCCTTACCTCTAAGAGCATAGATAATCGTGAAATGGATATGTCACATATGGAAAAGGGATCCTCAAAGAGGAAGAGATCTTATCAGCAAGACCCCCACCATAGAGGAGTTCTTAGGATAAAATGTCATCTTCTAAAGAAAAGCGGGACCAAAGATTCAATCATCAAGCCCCCTACAATCAAGAGGAAGAGGAATCTCAGAATGAAGGAATAAAACTCTAACCCAAAGCAAAGGAAAGAGTTTATAAAGAACATAATTTGAAAAATAAAGAAGAGGTGATGACCTAGGACAATCACCTCCCATATAAGAGGGTATCCATAGCTAAAACATAAATATTTATAAGGAAATAATGTTGTATGATAAACAAATGCCACTAAGCTAAGGAAAGTATATCCTTGGATAGAGGAAGAAGGAAAATACCTTGCCCCTCAGGGATGGAAGAAAATGATATACCAAATTATATCAAGAGATGTTGTATCAAAGAGATATCTTTACAAAACAAATGTCCTATAAAATATATCATGAATGATTACGAGCGAAGGAAATATGTACCATAATAGAAAATTATAGGGATAGAATATAGAAAGAATAACCGATTAAACTCAAAAAAAAATACATATTAAGAGCACAATGGATCCTAGATGATTGGAAGGAAATACCTCTTGCCCCCCAGTTAAGAGACAAGAGGAGAAAAAATATTATCTAATTTATAGAAGAACAAGGGGAATTCCCTATATCAAAATTATGAAGAAATTGTAATACCGTACAGGAATGAGATATAATTCCTAAAGCAGCTCTTTCTCTAACATATAGTTTGAAATGTACACAATCAGCAAGTAAATGTGTATTATTGTAGTGAAAAGGACATTTGTATTTAGAGAGAGCATTTTTTGGCATAGGTTTAAAGATTTCTTTCTTAGAATTCATTAACTGGACATACACTTTCTTAGCCACATCCTGAGGAGTATCAAGGTGATCTAAGGAAGGTGTTTGAAGAAGAACATGAAGAGGAGGATGATAGTTAAGATCAGCCACCTTGAATTCAAAAGGCGAGAAACCTATACCATGCATATCTTGTTTAGGAGATGAATGAATCATTTTTTTAATGCCATGTTCATTAACACCAAGCCCTAAACCCTTGTAGCCTTGTTTATCCACCATAGTATATCTAGTAGTGTACATATCTTGCAAAGCTTCTACAGGAGGTGATTGATTATGGTGTTCATGAGAAAATATTGTGTATGGTGGAATGATAGGTTTAGAATATGTTTCTTTGTTTTTATGTTTAATATCATCATGGATCGGATAAGAAGGAGAAGGTAAATGGAATAATTCTTGAACATCTGCATCATGCACCTTAGCTTGAGCCCCATCATAAGTGTGGGAAGAGCTAGGGATAGAAGATGGAGAAATAGAAATAGGAATATTTGGAATTGGATTAGGATTTATAGGATGAGGATTAGGAGGATTAGGAACTAGATTAGGAATTATAATATTAGGATTAGGAAGATTAGTAAATGGGGTATCATCTACCCAATTCTTCACATAATCCAAAAAAGCAATAAGTCCACTACACAAATCCTTGATGAAAGTTTTGAAAGTAGGAAGACTAGTATTATTTAATCTCAAAATAGCATAAGCAAGTGAAACATGAAGATTAACAAACATGATGAAATGGATGATACTTTCATAAACATCATAAGTACTATAAAGAGATGATAAAAGAAGCATAATGAGAAAAATAACCATACCCCAAAGCATCTTAAAGATATTCATAGTGAATGAAATGCAAGAAATGTTTTTTATATTTTTATGAGTATGTAAATTTATTTTTTTATTGTTTTTAAAATGCAAGAGAATAAAAGAAAACTAATTTATTATGCATGCAAGATCTAGTCTCTAAGAAAAAGAGGCAAAGCATCTAACACCAAAAAGAAATAGTTGTCTATCACGGGTTCACCAAAATGTAACATATAAAATGGTACATCTAAAATGTAGAGATAAATAAGATGTTCCCCCTTTTATCCTTAGATACACAAATGAAGGATCAATGCATAAATGAATCAATCATTTGGAAATAAGAGTAAAGAGGAAGATCTTAAATTTTGTTATATAAAAGAGAATGTATGATAGATTTAGGAAGATTAAAAAGTTTAATTGAAATGAGTAGAAGAAAATTACTAACCTCAAAATGCTACAAATCCAAAAAATGATGTTTTCAAGTGCTTGCACTGAGTTTCTGGAAAATCTACAACTGGGTCTAGAACATAAACGCAGAGAAGAAGAAAACCTAGAAATCTTTTTCTGATCTGACATAGTTTCAATTTTGACCCTCAATTCAATGTCACCATTGACCCAAAATTTATGATTCTAAGCTAGGTAAAAATCGACCTCAAAAGTCTCTGACGTAAAATCTATTTTCGGATCCCGAAATTTTGCCGAAAAAGGTATCTAAATCTGCACTCTAATATGTTGTTTTGAACATGTATCTACAAGAAAAAAATAGTTTGTTTGTTGGAGGGGAGGGGTTTGCCTTAGTCAAACCCCAATTTAGGAATTAACCTTGAAATCAATAATTTAAATAAATAATGCTAGCAAGTAGTAGAAGTAAATATAATAATGAAGCTATGATATTCAATAGATATGCAATTGTATTTCGAATGTAAACAAGTATGTAAATATGAAAGCTTGGGCTCAATATTAGAAACCATAAACCTCCATGATTATATGCTTGGAATCCACCTTGAAGGGAGAATTAATGAATCCTGAGGATGCACAAAGTATCTTGAAGGAATATCACACCACCATGATGGATAGATCTAGGGCTTGAATGATGAATCTTGAATGCTTGAACCAAATCCCTTCAAAGGCTTGAAAGCTTGAATCCTTGATCTTCAATGGAGAGCTTGAATTCTTGGGAAGAAGACTTGAACACTTTGAAGGCTTGAAAACATGTACAAAAATGGATTCTTGAACTTTTTTCTTGATGATGATTAGGCACTAAGTGAGTCTTAGCTTGGCTTCTTGCTTCGAGAGACTTAGTTGATCATTCGTACTTAGAGAAAATGAGAGGAGAAAACTTCCTTATATATGAAACTAGGGCACAATCCTATAGAGAGGCCTAAATAGGAGAATTAAATTCCAATTAGACCTATATCCCTAGAAGAGACCTATATTAAATATAATTTAAGAATCGTCACTTTGAAACCCAAAACAGCCGACCCAGAAGCGGGAAATGAACTTTTAATGACCTCTGGCAGCCAACAAACTTTCAAACTTGAAAGGGGGACCCAGGTAAAAGTTGAGGTCATCCTTGACCTAGGTCAAGGTTGAGGTTGACCTTGACCCAGGGAGTCAGAACCCCTGGAAAATATGCCAGATGGGATGGATGGTGCCTGGAGAGGCCCAATCAGGGTCCTAAATAGGCATAGAAGTAGGAGAGGGTGCAGAAATGAGGGGACAATATGATGGTGGTCAAAAACACCCCCTAAGGAGGGCTAAACATTCTTAACATGGAAGTGCTTCCATTTTAAGATGATACACTAGCAAACAGGCACCTTGATGAGTTAATTAAAAAAAGAGAAAAAATAAATACAAAATTGAAAAAATAAAAATAAAAATGAAAAATCAAGAAAAATACCTTGGTGAAAACCTAGAAATAGGCACCCTGGTAGAAAAAATAGAATCTCTTCCAAGTGGTGAAAACCTAGCAACAGGCGTCACTTGTAACTCAATGCTCCATCTATCAACACGTAGCTTGGCTCATCTCCTCTTTAGGGTGACTTTTACACCTCGCTTCACTGATTGAAGCCATCTCTTAGGTCTCGTATAGGTCTCCTCCTTTCAACATCATGTCGGTCAACCTGTCAATTCCTCACAATTGGTCTCCTTTTCTGGACAGTTTGCCATTAACACACTGGTGTTTCTCAACACCTTAATCAACAGTGTTTCTCAATACTCTATTTCAGACAAACCTTTGTTTCTTAAAAATAATATCAGATAACATACATTCAATAACACACAACAACAAACACGATGGTATTTCTCAACACCCACATCAATAAGTTAAACATACTAAATGATTTCTGATAATTTTCTTGTATGTTGTCTGTTATCAATGATTTTCTGTGTTTTCTTTAATTTATGCTTGTTGGTGTAGTTCCAATGATCCTAATATCAAGACAGTATGGTGTATGTGGTAAGACCTTCCACATTCAGGTGGATAAGCCACACATCCCTCGATCCTACTCTCTTGCACCATAAGGTGAGGTTGGTCCTATCTCCTTGTCTGTTATTCTGCTTGTTTCAACAACAGTGCACTTATGGTTATCCTGGCTCTGAATGCCTCGATATTGGTGTCCTCTTGTTATATCAACTAGAAACAATGTTTAGGTCATCTCAGCTCTCATGCCTAGATGCTTACATTGGTTTCTCACATTTATCTGATGAAGGGTCATATTCATATTCTTATGGTTTTGTTGGTGCCAGTAAGGATTGTATGGACTCTGGTGTCCCAAACATCCAAATGATGAAAATATAGTGACTCACAAAATAGGTGACTTGACTTATGTCATAGGTTGCATTTCTCCTTAGGCTTGCATGATAGCATCATAACACACTCTATAAGATAATCAAAACATAAATCTATTCTTTTATCCAGTTGCTTCCTTTAATCCTTTGCTAACGTGATCAACTGCATTTCATCTCCTTAAGCTTATCTATCTGTGCACAAATGGTTAGTAACAAGAACAAAAGTGCAACATATATTTAGGTGAAGATAAACAAGGCACATGTGATCTACATCTATTATTTATGGATCTCAACTATTATCACATGTACATGATCTAAGCTATAAAAAGCACATAATATTGAAATATTGTACAAGAAATAAAGACAAGACAACATATTGAGAACCAAAAAAAATCATCATATATATATCAAATGTCTCAGTGTATACAAAATGTGTGCTCTCATAAATATCAAGCAAAAATGTGCACCCTCAGTGCAGATGAAGCATATACAATCATGTGAAATCTCCAAAAAACAATCAAGAATGGATAAGACAAGAAAAGGGATAATAAAGTCTCGCTTCCTCCCTCGCCACCATCTATGGGTGGAGGTGGAGGAGCATCTATCCAGGGTGGAGGGCCTTCTCCCTTAGATCGTGCCAGATACTATGAATATGGTAGCACCTATTGTTGTATAGGAACCGCAATGCTATATGTCGCTACATAATAGGCTACCCTAGTGGTCTGATGGGTGACCTCCCTCTGAAGAGCAACATGCTCAGTTATGAATCCATGGGTCAATGCCTAGATCCTCTCATCTCTCTTGGCAATGGTACGGTGTCGCTCTATGATCTGTGCTTATGTGACTGCTAGCTATGTCTGTATGGCTCAGACCCATCCTCTCAATGATAATAAAATCCTAAGGTATCTATGACTCTCTTTGATCTCCCTCCTCTCTCTGAGGTCCCTCCTACTCTGCAGCCTCTCGTGCCTCTCGACACTGCCGAACTACTCTCACTACATCATCTATCCCTAGATCGGTTTGTGCATCTGGCATCTCCTCCTCAACAACCTTTGTGGTTGGGACATATCCTCTAATCAACCCTAGGGTACCCATCTCCCCATGATCTCTCTGTGACCCTGATCTTGGTGTCCTTCTCATGTTAGGACTGACCTCTCCTCCTTCTTTGGGTTGAGTGGGAGCCCTCTATGGTGGTCTCTAAGGTGCCCATTGTGGTGCTCTCTATAGAGAAATATGTGCATCTCCTATGGGTTCCTACTCTAGGGCATCCTCGTCGATCCTAGTCACTCTGTCTCCCAGATCTATAAACCTAGGGAAAGGGTACCTAGACAATTGGTCTCGATACTCTGAAGTAACTCCTACATCTGAAACTCCCCCTAGATACTCCCATGATGGCTGGTTGAGTGTAATTATCTCTTGTGTGCACAACGTGAGAGATAACCTACATAACAAATTTCAATTCTTAGTCTATATCTTGCAAAGCTTCAAAGATATACACACGGACAAAGAACATACATGAAAAGATCATACCTGTGGGACCAGCCTCTGCGCTCCTCATCCAGAAATTGAGCATAGGAAGTGTACTCCGTAGAGACACTCTGAATATGACCATACTACCTCAACACTCGGGACAACGTAAATATCTCCATCACCAACGATATATTGCCCAAAAGTGGGCATGAAATGAATAACTCTCTACAGACTGTCCTCCAATCAGCCCAGACCTCTACCTACAAGTAAGGCCTCCATGTAAACAAGCTCAAATCATCGAGCTGGCATCTCCAGTAATTTGTCTTGCCTAGAAAGGGTTGTGTAATGAAACTAGAATATCTATAGACATAGGGTTGTCCACCCTGTTGTGTATCCGATGTGATAGTCCTGCAAACTGGGAGATGCTCCCATAGCCATACCTGTAGAACCATAACCCCTGTAACCAAGCCTCAGATCCCCCTATAGGTCACCTTGTGCATCTCATGATACATTTGTGCCAGGAGGAACTGACCCCAACCAAGCTGCTCATGATGTGTAATCAATATCTCTAGCATCTGAGCCCAGCCACACAAGAATCCTTGTTGTGACTGATCTACCATGAGGAAAAAACTGATGAATCCATTAAGAACACACTCTCAAGGCAACTTCTCTCCATAGCACTTTGCCAAAGTGTCCCAAGTGATAGAGTGATCTTAATTAGGCAACCCTAAAAAACTCAGGCTAGTGTTCAGACGCCAACTAAAGGTGTGGAATCATACTCCACATGCACTCCAACAAGTAGAATCTGAAGAATCTTATAGATATCCTTGGGAGTGATGGTCATCTCCCCCATCAGCAAGTGAAATGTGTTGTCCTAGTTGTGGAATCTCTCCACTAGCATGGTCAACATCCCATGGTTCACCCAAATATCAGGCATCTGAAGTAACCCGACAAGCCCACAAGATCAGACATGTGCCCTCTGATCATTTGATAAGCCATGAATTAACTGCATGGTGGCAAGATATGTAGAACAAAATTGAATATTAGGCATATGTATCTGCATGAAGACAAACAACATAAATAACATCAGTATCAGCATCAAATCAAAGAGAAATCACTACGACGTAATAAAAAAGCTCACAAACAGGCTACTAAGAAAGACAAACACACAACTAGATGACAAAATCATGAGAAAAATGCCTCTATTCCCATACGATGAAAGGAAGAAAAGACCAAACTGGCCCCAAGGTTCAGACGACACAGGATTAAAGACCAGATGACAAAACATTGTGAAATGATAATTAAAATGGTCTGATGCAACAAAAGGGGTAATGAAGAATGTACTCATGTGGTGGGTGGGTCTATCTCGTGCAAAAAAACTAATGTTTTCATATGACAAAGGAATTTTTAGTAGATTGTCGTATGAGCCCTTTTGCAGGACCTACGACAAACCGCGTTTGGTTGATAAAAAATGTACAAAAAGATGAAAAATTGACTAAAACAGGAAAAAATTGCATACAAGGAAGAATTTTATCGACTATTTATAGGTGGCACGTAATCTATGGGTCATTCGTGCCTCCGCATACGCTCGAAATGATGAGTTGACACCAGGGCCACCATTCTTTCTCAGAGAAGCTTCTCAAAAACTCAAACGGTGGACAGTGAAAATGATTTGAAAATGACCCCTCTGGGCCTTATATAGCAATTTTGACCTAATTTTCAAAGTGCTCATATGGATGCTAAAAATACACCCTTGGCCAATCAGCCTACTCTGAATCCATTTTTGGGACCAAAATCTAAATCTAGCAACGTTTTGTTCCTCAAAAATGCAATTTAACCTATTTTCACAAATGCAGTTGATTGTTGACACTTTCCTCATAGGATTCTGATTTAAGATTCCTTTTGATCAAATTTCTTACGCATTTCCCTCCCCAATTCAAAAAGTCAACTTAAGTCAACTATTGGTAAAACTTGGTCAACCAAACCTCAAAACAAGCTCCCAGCTTAAATTCTCAATCTATTGGGCTTATGCCTCCCATCCTTTTGATTTCATTCCTGAGGGGGAAGTACCACTATATCAACAATTTGATTCACTCTCAACAAGTTTAATCTCTAGGGGCATCAGGCCCTGACTCAAATCAAGATCTAATCAAGTGATTCTCATCACTGCACATCAAAATTTGAATCTCTAGGGGCATATCAGATTCATCGCACCATATCAATCTGATAACTCCCCTCAATCTGGTAATTGGCTTCATCAGGATCCATATCAAGTCAATTATCTCAAACACTCAATCAAGTGTCAATTAGTCTCATTGCACTACATCAGGTTGGTTCGTCATTCAAACTTAATCTTAAAATGGGAAATCTACTTGGAGGATGGACATTTAGTTTCACCACTTCACATCAAGCTGAATGCTCAGACTCTTCTATCAGTCTTATTGCAATCAATCCTAGAATTGATATACTCAAATCTCTCTATCAATCATCGCTCAATCAAGTCCGAAGCTGATACCTTCAAATCTCCAACCGATCTTCGTTCAATCAAGTTCATAATCAATTTTGATCTGTGGGATAGTTTCATCGCTTCACATCAAGCTATTTCCATATTCAATCAAGCTTCAAATGTTCTTTGACCCAATGTGTTCCCAAATCGATCACACATTAGTCAAAGAGGGGAAAATGTAATCACCTAAAAATGGTCTAGCAAATCCATAGCCTCTTTTCTCAAATATTTGGTCTTAATAAATTCTAAACCTAAGACAATATCACTAGACTCTAAATTATTGAGCATTTAATCAAACTTTCTTATATAATTGTAGTCCTAACTTGTTGAATCAAATCATCAAACATCAAAGCCTAAACCTAAAAAGCATAAAACATTGGGATAAATAAAAAAGTCCTAAGTTCAAAAAGTGTACCCATTCACACATGTGTGTGCACTCAAAAATCAACTAAAATAAATAAAAGGGAGAAAATACCAATTTTATCTTATTCTTCACAATGTTGACCAATCAAAATCACTTTATCACTTCACATGGATTGAGAGGAATTGCATCTCCACCATTGATCAATCTCTTTTGCCTCTTAATCTCAACCACTCATTCCTTGGGATCTCTTATAAAAGGGATAGCTCCCCTTGCTCTTTTATATCAAGAAGATTTGGAGTAGATTTATAATGCTATTTTCATTCTATAGCTCATTAGTGCATTCATAGTTCTTTCCTTTCATAGTAGTTTCTTTCATTCTTGCATTGTTAAGCTTCATTTCTAGATTAATTACATTCTATTTTACTTTCATAGGTTAATAGTAGATGCATTGTTCTTACATTAGTAGCTTGCATTTTCATTCTAGTTTCAATATCATTCATAGTTTGATAGCTCATTGCATCTCTCATTTTCCAAGTTTTGAGAGCAAAGTATGCAAGTCTATGAATCTTACTCATCCTCTTTGCATTGAATCTTCCATTTTGGAGTAGTCAAGTCACCGATTTCTCTATCCAAAACTGATGGACATCTATGAGAATCATACTCGCTTCAACTAGGAAGCAATAAGCTGATTTCAAGTGTTTTTATGATAGTGCTTTGAATCTTATGTCTTCACTAACCCTTTTGATGTAATGGTTTATTGAAGTGTTTGGTTGCAGATATTGATCACACATTTTATCATACACACTTACGAGCGATGTGGATTAAGGTTATGCGAGCTTAAGGGATGGCAAAATACATGTTAAGGAATGTTTGTTATGGTTCATTATTTGTATGATTGTTAGTGATGTCACTTGTGGCATGTGCTATGGGGAGACCCATTTGCGGTCAGCTTCAGATATGTAGCATGTATTATGGATTGTGAGCATGGATTACGAATCTTGGATTATATTTGATGAATTTCAATTGATGTTTACTTGTTATAGGTATCATTTGTATCTTAGCAAGGGGTTAAACAATTATTTGTATATTGGGAAAGATTAATTGGCTGGCCTAATCAATTATTATAATAGGGTATATATGAGAGATCTTTTCTTTTGAAAAGATGTATGTAAGAGGAAAATATAAAGACAGAGAAGTATGGAAGTTGCGAGCTTGATTGTCTGTTGGATGTAGTGCAGAGTTTGTGATTATGTTACTTCATTGGAATTGACCAAGAAAAGAAAGTTGCTATCAGATAGTTCACTAGATTGTATATTTTCTATATACACTTATGTTTCAGACTGTAAGTCCTAAGGGTGGCTTTAACCTTCTTTAGCCAGTGAGCCCACTGTTACTCTTGACTCCTAATAGGGTTTGTCCTTTAATATGGACTGTGTACTATAATGCATCAATAAGCTCCTAACAGGGATAAATCTTTTAACATGGATACTATACTCTTAGTACATTATTTGTGGGTGCTAATTCCCACCGTGATTTCACCTTTAACAGGGTTTCCACAACAACAAAGGATTGTGTTATTTTGTTGGCATTTACTGTGTTATTATTTGGATGAAAGTTTTCTTTATAAAGTTTAGTGTTTAATAATTTGTCTCACAACTGATTCACCCCCCTCTTAGTTGTGTTGTGGACTATTATTCCTGACAGTATCTTGGATTCTATTACAATTAATTTGGATGAAGAAGATACTCTCGATGATGATTCTTGTCATGCAACTAGCGATAATATTCATGCTAGTGATTCTGATGACATGTTTGAGATTATTGATGTTAATCATGATTTACCAGCTATGTTTTCAGAGAAATTATCTATTACTCCTAGTGAAGAGAAAAGTGAACCATCTTCACAACATGGTCCTTGTTCGGAAGTGGCTATTGTTCCTTCTGTTGTTCCTGATGTTTCTCCTCTTTCAAGTTGTCCAGTTTCCCTAAACACTATAGAATGAGATGGGGGTAGGTGATACGCTTGACTAGGTCCTCTTGTGTGGAGGATTTTGTGTTTTCTTGTTTGTCGTGATGTTTTTCTTGCTACATGTTTTTGTAGACACCCTAAAATGGACAGACTTGCGAGTTGACATTAAAAACACTAATTTTCATCTATTAATTAATGGTTTTTTAATCATTAATTAATCATCTATTTTCTTCTAAATTTATTTCCCAAATCATCTAATCAAATTCCCAAAATTAATTAAATAATTAATTTTATTTAATTAATTAACCTTTATTGATTAATTACCATTAATTAATTAATTAAATTCAATTTCCTATAGTTTAAAGTGAAAGATTTAAACTTACTAATTAAATTCTTCCATTATTCAATAAAGCAATTCTAAATAAAAAAGAATTCAATTATCTCACATATTGAAAACTTTAATTACATAAATGAATTAAATAATCAATTATGTTCAAAGAGATAATCCTTAAGCAAATCACATGGGTTACTCCACCCATCTCTCCAGTTCACATGGGTAACCCCACCCATCTCTCCAGTTCACATGGGTAACCCCACCCACCTCTTCAGTTCTAAAAGGTAACTTAAAATTATCTCTTCAGTTAACCAAAATCTATCTCCTCTCTCCCAGTTGAAGAGGTGGAGTTTATTGATGGCTTCTCCAGTTCCCTTTGATCTCAACTGTTCATCTTCCTATCTCTGGGATTGATCTCAATCTTTCATCTCATTCTCAATTCTTATATAACAAACCATTCATAACCATTTGAAGGATCCAAGATTTCAAGCTTATGTGTGCCATTACTCTGTCAGATTGGTTCAAGCATCAAGCCTTCTTGCTATCATACATCCATGATTTTAATCTCATTTGTGCCATTACTCTATCAGATTGGTTCAAGCATCAAGACATCTTGCAATTAAACATCTAGGATTTCAAGCTCTCGTGTGCCATTACTCTGTCAGTTTGGTTCTAGCATTCAAGCCATCTTGCAATCACAAAGTCATTCAATTATCAAATTCTTGACACTTCTCAAGTCATAGATGCTGCCCACACCAATACTGAGCATCAAAAACAACGTTTCAAAAGGAGTAGAGAGAGACAATAGAAGCTTCAAGCAATTTGGGTTTGCATTCATTTGTTTTCTCTTATTTGTTTGTATATTTTATTGATTACGTTTAAGTATTCATCATTAGTAGTTTTTTTATTGATTTCCCCATTGCAAACCGATGCTACTAGCCCTCGTTGTTGGAAAGCAGAGGAACCATGAATCTGAAGAGGCGTACATTTTGGTGAACTCGACGTGAACTTACAACATGCGTGAAATTTGGTCATATCTTTCAAACCGCATGGAATATTTTTATGAAATTTTTTTTGCAGGTTGATGCTGATCTAAGGAGGCCCCAAACAAAAATTCAAATTTTTCTAAGTTTTTTTTATTTTTTTTATAATTTTTCTATGATATTTCATAAAAAATCATTTATGGGCACAAATCAAAGTTTCTTTTCAAGAAAATTACATTTTTAGAAAGGTATTGAAATTATAGAGGGGGTTTATTCTTTGTGATTTTAATTTCTAGGAAATTATTTTGCAAAAATAACATATCTTTTAAAACTGGTTTTTTCTAATAAAATGGGTCCCTAGGGCACAAATTAAGGAATTATGATCTAAATTTGTTTTTGTAGGTATCTTTTCATGTAAGAAGGATACGGTCCAAAATTTAGATTTTTCTAAAAATTTTATGATTTTTTATATAAAAAAATTATGATATTTCATAAAAAAATAATTCTGGACACAAATCAACATTTCTTATCAAAAAAGTTACATTTTTGGAAAGGTCTTTAAATTATATAGGGACTTTATTCACTTTTTTTAAAGTTTTTTTGAGAAATATTTTCAAAAAAAAGAAAGATCTTTGAAATTTTTTCTTTTTGTGTGTTCTTTCTTGATTTCTGTGCAGGATTGAGCAAATGACTAATGGCCAAAAGGATAATTAGATTCACCTCGGGTGCTAGATGAATGAGAGTTGCCATAATAAGGAGTCATCTTAGTCATAGCAAAGGAAAATCAAACCAAGGCTTACAACAAATATCTAGATTCTACCAAGCGATCCACAACTAAGTACAAAGTCACAATTAGTCTTAGTGATCTTAACAATACGGGAGTTGCTGGTTATTCTTCAATTCTTGATTAGACGCTTTTTGGTACTAACTTGTCATTTCATATTGTGGCGTGGAAACAAATCTAACAAAGAAAACCTAAAATCAATTCACTTGTCAATTTGGGGTTTTAAAAAAAAATTGTATGCCAAACATCATAATCTCATATCTCTCGATTTGGTGCTTAAAATTGACGTGAGGATTAAAATTTAACAAAGGCAAACAAATCTCTCAATTTGGTGCATTAAAATTGAACAAGAAATCAAACACCTACTTTTGGGCTTAAAAACTGAATACCTATGCTTGTATGGTGGTTTAGCTTAGTTCACATTTCAACTTTGGGGTTTAAGTGATTAACCTTGTGTCTTAAGTTTTGGGTGCACTTGTACAATTTGTTAGATTAAACACCTTTATATTTTTTAGAAAGGCCTATTCAGGGAATACGCTTCTTCCTCAGAGAATGACCTTAAATTGGTAATCCTTCCGATCGGTATATAAACAAGACGCGAATCAAAGTTCTATTTTATATCTAGCCAAGCTTGGGCGAGGTGTGTTGATGATAGTCTGGATCGGGTGAATATCCCTAAGGAGACAGCATGGTCAACTAGGCTCTTAAGTGAGTCACACACATACAAACTGATTGGATAGATGTCATAGAGCCTTACTACAACATTGTTAAAATAGAGGCCAACCCGATCTACCTACGAACAGATACCTTATTATAGTGCAAGGGGTTGCAGAATTTCCCCCCAAGATTCCCAACATATGTGTTCCAAGATATTTGTGTAGTGAAAGAGATCATCACTTCACGGCAATAATACCTAGCAATGGAAAAAACATGGTTGCCTATGTCATGGACCTTTGTGTCCTATTAGTGTGACAATTACTATGTGAGCTAACGAACATTCAAGAATTGGGCCTATAATATTTTTTTTAAAGCCATTGACTTAGATTAATCTGACTGTTCATTGTTGAGACCTCGTGATAACATTGCAACTTGAAAAAGTTGTAGAACATACACATGTCAGTCTTCATTCTTCAAAACACATTGTCTATTGTGCTTGTTCTTTGATCAGTTTCCAAAACACAAAAAAAACATCCAAACTGTCAAAACGAGTCAAACATGTTAAAGTCTAGGGTTGTCAAAATCAAACCGTCTTGCAAATCGGAAGCCTTGTTCCAGAAAATCAAAATTGTCAGACAGTGAGTCCTATCTTTGAGTCTTTTTTAGACTGTTCCTTTTGGCCGCAATTGCCCACATTTTTCCACAATTAACAAAAGTTTGCCGCAGTCATCCTTTTTATTGCCACAATCAGTGATAGATTACCACAATCTACCAGTCACTTTACCGCAATCGGTTGAGTTTTTCCACAATTGACCAGAGATATTTTTACACTTGTTCTTACCTAAAACCTTGAAAATACTCTCCATTTTGTGTCAAAGACCAGTTTCTATCCCAGAAAAATGCGAAGAACATTGTGTGAATCTCTAAACATTAAAGATCATCCCTTCTTTGAAAAGCACAATTATTGTCCAAACATTGTTAGTTCAAAAGTTCAAACTCAAAATATATTGATCCCATCATCTCAACATCATCGTTATCTCTATCAGTTACTTTGTCCCAAGCAAAGGTCGAAAAATCTTATTCTTACATCATCAAAAAAATTGAGATCAAGATAAATCAACATATATCCTTAGAATTACCCTTGTCCAAACATAACTTGGACTTTCCTAGAGAGGTTATCCTTTTCTGTTTGCTTTATATCACTTGTTTTACTCACAAAATTAGGACCACACTATGTCTCAAACACCTCATGGAGGGCCTTACACAAGGTGAAAGGCTAGGACACAACCTGATGAGTCATATATCAACAGATTCCCCACTTGGGAAATGGAGCAAGAGGACGATCCTTTAACAAATACCAGTTTTACTCTATTCATTGAGAATCCCCGTGGGGCAACTTTTTTCCAAAATGTCACAGAAGAGGAGCTTGAAGATATAGAGAAAGATGCCTATTTTGTGCAAATGGTTGACGAGAGGAACCCCAAACATTTTTTAGCCATGCTGATAAAGAAGGGAGTCAAATTCCCCACTAAATTCAGTGTGTCGACCATATGGCTCGAAAACCCTCTTGCAGGTTAAAACACTACTCAGCTCTCTCAAACACTACATGTGGTTTCTCAAATCTTCCCATCCTTGACAACACCAACATTGGCACAGATGATACCCAATCAAACCAACTACACAAACCAAGCAAGCACATCTTTCATGCAAAGCATGACAGGATCCCAACTAAGTGCACCCATGGTCACTAGTATGCCTCTACCCTCGGCCATATGGCTTGGCCAATCAAGATCTCATGCTATGCCTTCTATCCCACCAGCAAGAAGCAACCTTTTTGCAACCATGTCGCTACCACAGTCAATCCTTACTAGCCTTGGGGTCAACACATCATTCCCACAGGGATCCATCTCTGTAGGTCTAACTTTCAGTCAATGCCCACCCAAGGTTATGCCTTTACTCATCCAGCAACAACCCCAACAACAAACACAACAAAATCAACCTAGGGCCACTCACATGCCCCCATATTAGAATCATGTGGTGGGAAATCAATATCAAGTCCCAAAGATGAGATCCTATGTTCCTACTCAAGGGACACAACTTGATGAGTCCTATATCAACCAAATTCCCCCATGGGAAAAAGAGAAAGATGATAACCCATTTTCCTCATATGAAGAAGAACAAAAAACCAATAAATATGATGACAACAACCCTCTTGTTTATTCAGAAAGTTTCCCCGAGTTCGCACATGAGCAAAGGCAAACAAATATCCTCATGCAACAATTGCAAGACCTGCAAAATTAGCTAGATGATCTTCAAAGTCAAAGTCAACCAAAGTCTTGCACTCTAGCAGACTTATATCCCTACCCTATTGACTATATGTCTCAGATCGCATCACAAGTCAATGAATGTTCTCTTATTTCCTCAAATCCACCACCGATGATTTCCCAAATAAACACAATTGAAAATATGTCATCTTTGGGAGACCAATCTAAACCTTTCAAGAGTTTAATTCAAAATCTGGTTCATAGACATCATTCTATTACTAAGAAAGATCAATATCATCAACCCATGTCTAGAAAGGGCCCATTCCAAAACAATAACATTGTTGAAACATCTATCTCCTATGAAGAAGTTGTCCCACAAGAAGCCTCTATGTTTCCCACTAGTCCTTCATCCCCTGAAGAGTCACAAGAGAAAGCTTTTCCGTTCCTATAAAATGATATATCCAGTGATGAGACCTCCTAAGGGCTATCCACAATAGATTTCAATGTTAATCCCTTTTACAACTCAGCTATCCTAGATTCAATGCCACCATATGCTCCATTCCTAGACGAACCCACTCCAGAGAGTCCCATTCAAAATCCTTCTCCCTCGTGTCAAAACAATGAACCCTTCCAAGAATCCACCATACATATTCCAATTGATACCCTATGTCAAGAGGATGATGCAAAGCATGAAGAAACAAGTCCTAAAAAAAATAAAGATCAAGATCCCAAGAATGACCAAACATGTGTAGTTTTTGACAAGGATATTATACTTCTAGAAACTCGTGAATATTCCACTATCCTTGACCATCCTATCCAAGTTGATCCCCTTCCATCCCAAGAAAAAAGTTTCCTTCCAAGTCTTATGGACCTTCCACTTCCCATGCCTAAGCAAGATCATGACATCCTACCCATTCCTCCAAATGATTCTATCCAATTTCATGATAAATTCACCCTTGAAATTGAGTCAAATTTTCACCTTCCAAGTCTTATGGACCTTCCACTTCCCATTCCTAAGCAAGATCATGATATCCTTCCCATTCTTTCGAAGGACTCTACTCACAGTCAAGATAAAATCACCCCTAAAATGGAGTCTGATGGTCCTCTTCCAAGTCAACATCAAAGTATCCCTTCACCTTCATCTCCACCACAAGATCCCATCATCCCTCCAAATCCTCCTCATAATCCTTTGATTCCTTCATCTCCATGTCCTAATCCTCCATCTTCTCCACAAGATCATATCCTACCAAATGATCTTGTCACTACTCCTATTCCATCACAAGATCCTATCATTCCTCCTGGTCCTCCTCATGATCCCAACACATTTATGCAAGTTGTTCTTGAACACCATGCATTTCAAATAGATTCATCCACTTCCATCCGGTCAGGTCCACTTCATGATCCTATTGTTTCTTCCATATCATATCCACCTCAAAATGGACTTGCATCTTTTAGAAAGTATCCTATTGGTCAAAGAAAGCATTATCAAGTCAAAGGGTTAGACCTCCTTAAACAAAGTACATTAAAACCCTTTCATATCAAAGAAAATTTTGATGGTCATGGCCTCCATAAAAAAACTCATTTTCAAGATGTTGGTACCCCTTCCAAATCCAGATCCAAACGTATACCATCCCCTTCACCCCTTCCATCCATCTTAGGTCCATATATTCCTCCATCCACTAGTTCACAATCCACTTCTCCTTTCCTAAATCAAGGTCAGCAAAGGCACACATCTTGGACAACCTTCCACCCATCCAAAAAGTCTCCATACCATTATTATCCATCCATGAATCACATTCCCCTTTCAAGCAATTTAGATGCCAAACATAAGTTCCATAAGTCAAGAAATCCACATGCAATCAAGGATCAACATGTCCAGTCTAATCAACATGTAAAAACAAAGAAAAATATGATCCAAAAGGAAAAAGAAATGTCCAAAAGGCCACAAAGGCCCCTTGAGCAAAAAGAAAAGTCAAAATCAATATGGTTTCCTAAATATCCTATAGAAACAATGTGTTTTAAGGGCCCACAAAAGAATAAAAAATTAAAATCCATGTGGATTCCTAAGAAGCTTCTTGAAGCACAGTATCCCAAAGAAAAATCCAAGTTGGCATCCAAAATTTCTATCCATCCATTTAAACACCTC
>MU224027.1:2199830-2220122 GCA_018584345.1 Thuja plicata | reverse complement strand
AATGCTACCATCCTTGATCAAACACTCACTTGGCCTGTCAATAGGTATCGGGCATATCCAATGCTACTTTCATGATCAAACTTTTTGATACTCCTTGGGATGTATCTCAATTGTAGAAGACTTTTAATTCCTACTCGGTCAAGAGACTTGATGCTTCAATGGTTAAACTGAAACATTAATGATTTGTTCATACATACAACTTAATTGTAGATTTTTAGATCTATTGTAAGTTCATTACCTCTTTGATCAATATAATCAATTCTATACCTTTGCTCCACACTGTTCTGCTCTGTGATGTTGTCTCACTGTTCGTCGGTGTCTGCATAATCTATCTCTTTCTTTTGCTTATTGATCAGGACTGAATGAAGACTTTCTTCTCCTTCAGATTTTCTTTAGCATCTTTCCTCTTCTCTTTTTCACCCCACACACCAATTTGTAATGAATTGGGTTTGTCTCTATATAGACATGATTTACCTTTTCTTGGCTTTCATGATTCTTGGTGTGACCCATAATTCTCACCAATTAGATTTAAAGAAAACTCCAGTTTTATCTCAAAGAGATCTTCTTTCCAACTGGACAAATCATCTTTAAATCAATAACTTATCTCTGGCTTTATCTGGATGATTAGAACAATGATAAGTATTCGTTAAGTCTATTTATAGCTCTTGACAACTAAGCATTTTGTCATTTTCTGAACTCTCTATTATGTCCGTCAACACTTCAGTTAGTCATCGATGATAATTGACTATTCTATTGGTGTGACTTCAGTTGTCATTGGGATCTCCATCCTTATCTTTTTTGTCGGGCAACACTGAAATTCTGTCCATCAGGTTACTCTATGTTTTTCTTGTTGGGAAACACTGTGACTTTTCTCTTTTACTCTGTACGTCGGCATGCACTCTGTTGTGTATATAGTCACTTAGTGAATACAAAACTTATATGCATTACTGATAGCATACCCTTGATTCATCGGTTCCTTGAAGTCTTTGGCAGTATTTCCATGACCATATAGATTATATCAAGTTGACATCAATGATAATATAATACATTAACTGATTTAATGCCTTGCATGGTCATCAACTTAACATCTTCAAACATTCAATTAATTACATGTCATCACTTTATCCCTATTATATGGATCAGAGGTGGTCCTACCCCTCAAAGTGGAAATCTCATCCCTAAGGATATCATTGAAGAACCTGATTTTAGATGAATACTATAGAATATCAAGGCTCAGTGAACTGGAACTGCTAGACGAAAGAAGAAAAAATGCATTCAACCACTTACAAGGCTATCAGAATTGCCTTAGAAGGAACTATCATAAGAAAGTGAGGCCACACACCTTTGAGGTAGGAGACCTCATCCTCGTGGAAAATCAAAAGAACCAAGCAGAGCAAGTAAAACCAGGAAAGTTTGAGCCTAACTGGCTAGGACCATATGTCATTATCAACTCTACCCAGAGTGGGGCATACCAACTAGCAACACCAGAAGGAGATTAGCTCCCCGAATACATAAAAAATATGCACCTCAAGAGGTTCTACGCTTGAGATCTCAATGGTTAAGGCAACTATCTCCATATGCAAAAAATACCAAAAAAATCAAAAAATACAAAATGTTACCTTGGTAAAAACCTGGCAAACAAGCGCCTTGGCGACAACAAAAAAATCAAAAAAGAAAAAAATTAAAGAGAAACAAAATCTCTCTCTCAGTGAAAACCTGGCAAATAGGTGCCGAGTGTTCAAAGCTAGCTTCACCATCAATGAACTCCAAGATCAAAATCTTGAGCACACTTCAAATGCAAGACTGACTACCCAAGCTATATCCAAAAGCACAATCCCCTCTAAGCACCAACACTTATCCATGGTTAGTACTGGTCCACTAGACTAGGGGGTGATTCTAAATGTCCATAAAAAATCCCAAAAAATCAGAAAACTCATCAAAAATCCTAAAAAGATCAAAATATCCTAAAAAAAATCAATCTTCATAAAAAACAATCAAAAAATTACAAAATCCCAAGTAATAACCAACTTGGTTATCAACAAATCAAAAGGCAATCACGCCCAGTCAATCAATGTCAATATCATGAATTTTGTGAATCAACATTGGGCCCATATGACACAGTTTTATCAAATCTATCAAATCTCTCAGCAAGCAAACTGGGGACCAAGCCAATTTATGAAATGTCACAACCATGAGCTTTACGAATCAGCATTGGGCCCATCTGACATAGCTTGATCAACCATAAAAAATGATCAAAATCAATCAATCAATCATATCAATTGTCTTATACAGTGATTGATACACTCAAAACCAGATAGATCAGTCTTATATTAGTCATATATTACTGAAACCAGACACAATCAAGACAACTAGGCCATTGAAGCCTATCAAGAGAGTCGAGCCAATCAAGAGAATCAAATTGAATCAAGGAACAATAAAAAATGTTGACTAGGTCAGTCAGTTGGTCAGATGTCAATCTATATTTCGCTGGTATGTTCTTACGCTACTCCAAGATCCACCAAGTGAGGAGAGTTGTTATGATGGACCATAACTTTTTTTTTTTTATTGTAGTCTATTGAATTTTAACTTCGATTCTGGGGCCATGATGATTTAGGATAAATGTGATAGGTGTTGTCACTTATCTGGCAGCCATGCAGTTCCATGATCTGAGCTTAACCCTGGGAAAGAATTGGACATTCCTTCTCTATTATCTAATTTTTTATTTACCAATAGAATCATAGTGGTATCCAGATGGACTCTGGGTGCATTGGATTTCTATCTTGGTTTTTATGGGTTTTCTTCTTAAAATCAAGAGTTCACAGTGTTAATCCAGATGGACTCTGGGTGCATTGGAATTCTATCTTGGTTTTTTTGTCTTTCTTTTCAAAATCAAGAGCTCACGGTGCTATCCAGATGGACTCTGGGTGCATTGGAATTTTATCTTGGTTTTCTTTTTTCTTTTGTTTGGATTGTTCAGAGGGCAAAGCGGTATCCAGATGGTCAATATCTGGGTGCTTTTGACTCTCTTTCTTTTCAAACATGGAACATAGCTTAACCCAGATGGTCAATATTTGGGTGAACTAAGTTCTCTTTCTATTCAATCTCTCTACTCCTTCTGGTTATCAAGAGGTCATGGTGATATCCAAATGATATGTTACCTAGATGCATTAGACACTCTTCAAAATTTTATAAAAATATGCAATGATGATACAAATTGGAAACACGACAGCAACTTGGGTCACTCATCCATTCTCTCAATTCATATCTATCAATCATCAACCATCCTTTCTATCAATTGATCCCAGAGAACATTCTAAACTAACTTCCTTCTAAATAACACATGCATTACTCAGATATTTTGTGCATAGTAGATTACATTCATTTATTGCATAAGGAAAATCCAAAACATGAGCATAGTAGATCGTATAATCAATAACATCATAACTAATGTAGGAATGCATTCATCGTCATCATATAGTGATTCACATTTTGGGGGCATATAGTCCACTTGTTGTCACTGGGGCATAATTAAAACAAAGAATCTTTGACACACTGCGACAATCCACATTGCATCAAAGAGAGGCAAATGTAGACATCCTAAAATGGACAGACTTGCGACTTAACATTAAAAACACTAATTTTCATCTATTAATTAATGATTTTTTAATCGTTAATTAATCATCTATTTTTTTCTAAATTTATTCCCCAAATCATCTAATCAAATTCCAAAAATTAATTAAATAATTAATTATATTTAATTAATTAACCTCAATTGATTAATTAATTAATTAAATTAAATTTCTTATAGTTTAAATTGAAAGATTTAAACTTACTAATTAAATTAATTTAATTTCATTCAATAAAGCAATTCTAAATAAAAAAGAATTCAATTATCTCACATGTTGAAAACTTTCATTACATAAATGAATTAAATAATCAATTATATTCAAAGAGATAATCCTTAAGCACATCACATGGATTACTCCACCCATCTCTCCATTTCACATGAGTTATTTACCCATCTCTCTAGTTCACATGGGTAACTCCACCCATCTCTCTAGTTCACATGGGTAACTCCACCCACCTCTTTAGTTCTAAAAGGTAACTCAAAATTAGCTCTTGAGTTAACCAAACTCTATCTCCTCTCTCCCAGTTGAAGAGGTGGAGTTTATTTATGGCTTCTCCAATTTCCTTTGATCTCAACCGTTCATCTTCCTATCTCAGGTATTGATCTAAACCGTTCATCTCATTCTCAATTCCTATATAACAAACCCTTCATAACCATTTGAAGGATCTAATATTTCAAGCTTACGTGCGCCATTACTCTGTCATATTGGTTCAAGCATCAAGCCTTCTTGTGATCATACATCTAGGATTTCAAACTCACGTGCGCCATTACTCTATCAGATTGGTTCAAGCATTAAGCCATCTTGTGATCAAACATCCAGGATTTTAAGCTCTCGTGCGCCATTACTTCGTTAGTTTGGTTCTAGAATTCAAGCCATCTTACGATCACAAAGTCATTCAATTATCAAATTCTCAAAACTTCTCAAGTCATAGACGCTTCCCACACCAATACTGAGCATCAAAAACAACGTTTCGAAAGGAGTAGAGAGAGACAATAGAAGCTTCAAGCAATTTGGGTTTGCATTCATTTATTTTCTCTTATTTTTTGTATATAAAATTGATTACGTTTAAGTATTCATCATTAGTAGTTTTTGTATTGATTTCCCCATTGCAAACCGGTGCTACTAACCCTCGTCGCTGGAAAGCGAAGGAACCACGAATCTGAAGAGGCGTACAGTTTTGTTTAGATTTTTTAAATGAACCTTGTTACTCTATTGGCACAAGGTGATAAAGGAATCAAAATGTCATAAACATTTTTCTATTTATATCTTACTTCTTCTATATGTTGTTACATGTTATTGTTAGTAATAACTGAGAGGGGGGGTGAATTAGTGGCCTCAAAAATTAATCCTTAAATCAACCCTTCAAACTTAGTACCACAAAATTATACCTCTAGTTATCTTCAGTCCTATAAGATGAATGCCTTGAAATACTTATATTAAATTACTATTTGTCGAAATACTTTGTAAAACCTTCTACAGTATGTTTACCGATAAGAAGTCTTTCTATTTACCGAAACACAGTAAATAACTAGTGTATACCAATCAATCCAGATTTACTTATATGAAATACAAAACACTAAAGTAATGACTCATAGACACATTAACACATAGATTTTTAACATGGAAACCCTGTTAAGGGAAAAATCACTGGGACTGGTACCCCAAATTTTCACTCTTTTGAAGTGAGCTCGGTTGAGAGCCAACCCTGTTAAAGGTTACAAACACACTGTTAAGTGTGACCTTGTTAGAGGATTTAAATAGATAGTTTGTCACTTAGTATCTGGCATCTAATGCTAGCATCCTTGATCAAACACTCACTTGGCCTGTCAATAGGTATCGGGCATATCCAATGCTACTTTGTATGATCAAAATTTTTGATACTCCTTGGGATGGATCTCAATTACAAAAGTCTTTTAAGTCCTGCTTGGTTAAGAGACTTGATGCCTCAGTGGTTAAACTGAAAAAGTAAATTGATTTGTTCACATATACAACTTGAATTGCAGATTTTTAGATCTATTGTAAGTGCATTACCTTTCTGATCAATGTTATCAATTCAATACTTTTGCTCCACACTGTTCTACTTTGTGATGTTGTATCATTGTTCATTGGTGTCTGTATAATTTAGCTCTTTCCTCAACTTGATTGATTAGGTTTGAATGAAGACTTTCTTCTGCTTCAGAATCTCTTTAGCATCTATTCTCTTGTCACTCCCCTCATTCATAATGAATAAGCTTGTCTCTTATATAGACATGATTTCACCATTTCGTAGCTTTTTTTATCTTGGCGTGATCCATAATTCTCGCCAATTAGATATAAAGAAAAACTCTAGTTTTATCTCGTAGACATCTTCTTTCCCACTAGACAAAGCAACTTTAAATCCTTTACTTATCTCTGGCTTTATCTTGTCGATTAAAATAATGATAAGTATCAGTTAAGTCTATTTTTAGCTCTTGAGAGCTAAGCATTTTGTCATTTCTAAACTCTCTGTTGTATCGGTCAATACTTCAGTTAGTCATCGGTGACAACTGACTGTTCCGTTGGTGTGACTTCAGTTGTCTTCGGGATCTCCGTCCGTCAGGCAACACTATAATTTTGTCTGTCGGGTTACACTGTGCTTTGCTCATCGGGCAATATTGTGACTTTTCTCATTGGTAATGTTGTGCATTTGCTCATCGGGTAATACTATGACTTTGCTCTTGTTGATTTACTCTAACTATCAGTGTGCACTCTGTCAGTGTATAGAGTCACTTTGTGAATACTTGACTTATATGCATTACTGATAGCATAGCCTTTGATTCATTGGTTCTTTGAAGTCTTTTAACAATATGTACATTACCATACATATTATATCAAGTTGACATTAATGAAAATACAATACATTAACTGATTTAATGTCTTGCATTAACTTTCTTATGTCTTTGTGATCATCAACTTAACATCTTCAAACATTCAATTAGTTATAGTTCATCAATCTCTCCCTTTGGCATTGATGGCAACACACTACATTATCTCACTATATTATTACTAATACAATATGGAATATAACAGTTGAATTTCATCAAACTACCAATCTTATGTACTATAACCGATACAAATATCTGGTCCTCGGTAAGCTTATGTAGCTTAGATTTGATTCTTGTAGCTCTCTTTCTGTCTTCAATCCCTTCACTCGATAGATGTAGAATCTTTCTTCCTCGAATGTGATGTGTTCTCTTCTTGTGTCAAAATCTCTCCCTTTGACTGTTCTTTTCTTTTGATGTCTTTTTCTTCTCTTGTCAACAATCTCTCCCTTTGTATGTACTCTCCTTTTCTGGTTACATCTCTCCCTTTGGATAATGGATATAATCTCTCTTTGATGTGATAATGGATATAATCTCTCCTTAATGTGATAATGGATATAATCTCTCCCTTTGACAACAATGCCAAAATATTTGATAGTAGTGCCAAACAATCCTTTCTATCCATAATATACTCCTTGAATTTCCCAATCCATCAACAACACAACAACTCTAGTGCTCGGAGTAGATAAATACCTTAATGTGTATAGATGTATCTTTGAAGTCTATGTCTTTTCTTGCATCAACATGAATGATATTTTGATAATATGTAGGCTGATGCAACCTTCTAATCATTTTACTGACCAGTAGACAAGGGTCCAATCCCTAGTCTTTTTCTCAAGTACTCAAATGCATCCTTGGGCAGTGGCTTGGTGAAGATATCAGCTAATTGTTCCTTTGATTGAACATACTCAAGTATCACTTCCTTTTCTTGAAATTTTTCTCTCAAATAATGATACTTGATAGCAATATGCTTTGTCTTAGCATGCATGTCTTGATTCTTGGAAATATTTATTGCACTTGTATTATCACAATAGATAATTACTGGTTCAAGATTTTTCATATGCATACCTTCCAGTAACTGTTTGATCCATGCAATATTTGAGTAGCAACAGCATACTCCGCTTCTGCAGTAGACTGAGAGATGCATCCTTGCTTTGTGTTGATCCATGTGACAAGTCTGTCACCTGTTATGCCCCGCATCCCCGTCCCTATATTTTGTGTGCAAAATGTTAGGTCCCCCCTTTTTCTTTTTGTTTGTTTTTGCTTGCGGCTTTGCCTTTGTCTTTCTTTCCCTTTTGTTTTCTTTTTCTAGAGTTTTCTTCCCCATTGTTGTGTTTTGTTTGTTTGGTTTTTCACCTACGGGACTTCGGTCCCGGAGGTCGTCCTTCATTGGGAACCGGACTCCGAACTCTGGGAATCTTCACCACGATGTTCTTAAGGATATCATTGCTGGAAATCCATGGGCCTGGGGTCCAAAAGTTTGCTTGTTCAGAGATTTCCGGAAGAAGGAGGATTCCCCCTTTTTACCACGGGTATAAATAAAACTTATCTATCATTTTCATATTTACCGCGATTAAAAATTTTGAGCACTCAGAGTGATTTCAGAGCGATTAACAGAGCAATTTGCAGAGAGTTAGCTATAATCAATGCTTAACACTTCCTGTCATTTTCAGGCGATTGTGAGTGCCTCGTGGTGGGCTGTGACCATTTGACAACCGTAGCTGTTGCAGAGCTCTCGTGGTAGTAACTCCTTCCTTTCCTCCACCTTTTGACGTTCTCAGGTTGGTGTTTCTGTTCTTGCCCTTTTGTTTTCTTCTGGTTTATGTGGTGTTTCGTTTGTCGTCTTTCTATTTGTCTGCCTTCTATTTTTCTGGTTTTGCCGCCCGTTGGTGGGTCAGCTCTGCCAGAGGGTTGTCCGCCCTCTACGCAGAAGTGGTCAGTTTGTAAAATATGTAGATAGATGTATATACTCCGCGTTGCCTAGTTTCTTACGGACGTCGTTCTGCGTTGTATATATGTGTATATTTATGTATATTCATTGTATATCCCTTTGTTTCTATATATATATATCCCTCAACCTTCGTGTATATCCTTCCAGGTGGCTTGACAAGGTGGTTGAGTCACCTGTGTTGCTGGTTTTTTGCCCATGAACTCGCTTCGGGGCAGAAAACCACCTGTTTGAAACTCAGCTCTCAACCGGTTTCAAACAAGCAGTTTTCTCTCTCTTCCATAAAACTAGTCAGACCCTCATTTATGTCCTATGCGCACAATCAATTCCAGCCAAGTGGCCTTCACTTTTCACACATTCAGACAGTTGGCTCCGCCGTCATCGCCATAACTTCCATTTAATACCCACGCACGTGGCGCCCACGTGGGCTTAATGACTTGCCTTTTTACACGTCCTCACCAACGGTTACTTCTTCGGGCTCCGGGTCTCCTACCATCATCCATCCTGTGTCTCTACCAAGTGTGATAAAATCCCTGGACCCAAATGTTTAATAAAATCTTAAGTTTATGTGATGCGTTTTCTTTTCAATTTTCTCTGAATGAAACTAAATTTTTAGGAGAAGCAAACATCGCGGTGGTAAGATCTCCGAACCCCAAAATATTTATTTTGATTAATGCGTTCTGATGGTCACTTTGTATCGCAGGTTCCCAGAGTTCATTTCCCAAACATGTCTGAAGCATCTGCATCCTCTCCACCCGGAAGTCCAGAGCTACCTTCCGTGGCAGCCACCAGGGCGGCAGTAAAGTCTAAAATGGAGAAGGCCTTGGAGAAGATGCCCCTAACCATGACGTTCATGCAGGACAATGCCATCATGGGCTCAAAGATTGAGTCCAAAGTCAAACTTATCACTGACACCAATGTCGAAACATGGCCAGAGATGCAGGCCTTGGTAAAAATAATGTATATCCAGTGACAGGCTAGAGATCAGCTGGAAATCAACGTCGGGGACTCCGGAATCCTCAAGGCGGCTTGTTTCCCATGCTCCATGCAATCTCCAGAGCTCATCCTGACATTGGCCACCAACTACAACTCTTCTGTTCGGGCTGTTATGCTCGCGGCCGCAGAACCAACCGGATACCCTAGTCCTCTGGTATCCCTTGACCCACTCACATTCCAGGCTGGACTGGGAATCCCATAATTTTCCAAGGCCTTAGTGGTTACAAGGACTGATGCCTTAGCCCAATTCACATAGTCGAAGGATTCCCCCTAGGTATATATGAATACCCATTGGCTCAAGGCTCCAAAAAGAGACCCTAAAAGAATGAAGATAAAGATTCCCCGCTCTGAGTTTAAGGAGAGCATTCAAATGGTAATGATAGCATTGGCTCGGGTCTTTGGGCAACCCTCCACCCAAGATTTTGTTAGATGGATGTATTATTTCCTCCTCGGCATCTCCACCAAGGGAGGATACTTTGACTGGGCGACAATAATCTCCAACCATGTCGACTCCCAGTTCCTGCAGCTAAACAGGAAGAAGAAATTGTACATGTCTTCCTACGTTTTCTGGGCCCTAGCGCAGTAGAGGCCCCACGCCCATGGCCTACTTATAGACGATGTGCTCAGGATTGGCCCAGGACAAAAGGCACCGTGGGATCATTTCCCACAAGTTCAATGGGAGGCCAACTTCCCCAGTTTTTGCCGGGTAAATGACGCGTTCATTTATTATCATCTGCTCACACCCACCCAAGACGCTGGATACTGCCTGTCCTTAGAGGCAATAAATTTGGTCCATAGTTATGGACATTATTATATCCAGTTCCAACATCACACCTACATTAGGGTCACCGGCTTCTCCAGGAAACCCTACTTGTTGCCCAAACACTGTTGGGACAAGATCGTGCTCTTGGAGTATTGCAGGAAAATGATGGAGGTGCATGCCCTCTTTGCCCTCAAAAAGATACCCAACATTCCATTCCCAATCACCTGTGGGAATTACACATGCAGCTTGGCCGCCGCAAAGGAGGCAGACAATGAATTAAAAAGTTACAACTTGGGAGAGTTTTATTTGGCGTGGAAAAATTTTGATCCGCATAGAAAGATTGCAACGACACTGCCACGGGCTTCGGAGCCCCATCACATCCATATGGAGGACTTCTAGGTAGATTTCCAAGATGATGTGGAGGTTTGGAGCAGGCACTACGTCAGAATGATGGCCGACATGATGCAAAAGTTGAAGCTCCGAAGGTTCCCGGAGGATTTCTCAGACACCGCCCTCACCATCGATCCCCGGTACAAGGCAAAGGGGATCGATACAAGGACTCTTCCACTAGTAAACTCAGATGCCCAAGAAGGGCCTACAATTAAGGACTTCACTTGAGAGGTGGTCGAGCGAAGTCACGCCTATTTCAAGAGGGTGTGCCCCGGAAGTACCCGCCGAGCAGCCTAGCCGACACCAAAATTGACTCCGGGGGCTGGGACTTCTTCGCAGAGAGATGATAAAGGTAAAGGGATAGATACAACCCCTCCTACGTAAGAATTCCCAATCAAAGAGTAGATAAAACAATCAGTGGCAGGCTCCCAGAAGATGAGGGAGAAATTAATAACGTGGCTGGCCACTCCAGCGCTCATGGTCGGGCCAATTCATCCCTCTTCCTCCCCGTCATTAGCAGCCTTAATGGTAAGGGCAAAGGGGGTGGATCCCATGGAGGCGACAGCAATAAGGGACACGGGGCCACCTTTGGTTACCTGGAGAAAGAAGAAGCTTAATAAGAAGCCTAAGGAAGAGCTGGGGTTGGGAACATCCCAAGCCCAACAAGTAGAAATCCTCTCCTCTAGTTCTCCAGAGCCGGAGAAGGAAACAGAGCCTGCTGAAGTCCCGGCTAGTCCCCCTCCGCAAGAGGAATTTGATGATGTATTTGCAACTGATGAGTTCAAAAACTTGTAGGGGGACGATAGACAAACAGAGACAGAAGTCCCCGGGGCAGAACAGGGAGTTGCAGAGCAAGAGGCTCCAGAACAAGAGCCTGCACAGGAACAAGAAAAGCAGGTAGAAGAAAAAGAGCCAGAGCCGGAGATTGCCTCCGGGGCTCAAGCGATGCAGGGTCCGAGGGTGGACCAACAAAGGCAAGGTGAACAAATAGCATCTACTGGGGGAACCGGACCTTCGGGAATAACCGTAACCCCAGCCGCCACATTCCAAGGGCCACTCTCAGGAGAAACCTTTGGGCAGGTGATTACCGTGGCCCAAACTCTAAATCTTGGCCCAACACCTCCCCTACTGCCAAAAGAGGTGCCAACAAAGGAAGAAGCCCCGGAAGTAGAAGAAGAGAAACACGAAGAGCAGCTTGAAGAAGAAATCCCTAAGGAAGCCTACCAAAGTCCAGACCAAGTAATAGATACAGAGGACAAGGCTGAGGAGATGGAGGTTGATGAAGAAAATGTTGCTACAGAAGAAGCAGATGCAGGGAGAGAGACGAATGAGGTCCACGTCATTGAGGAACAACAGCCACAGGACACTGTGGAAGAATCAAGGGAACAAATTCTGGCAGGAAGGCCACCCCTACCACCTCAGTGGCTGATAGAGAGCAGAAAAAGAAAAGATTCATCCACTCTTGTGACTCCTCTCTCCCTGGCCGAAATGATGGCCCAGGTCCAGGCCCCGCCAAAGGCCAAGAAAGCCCAGACAGTTCATACCCTTCAAGCTGGGCCGGGCGAAAAAATAGTTGTCATTGTGGCAACACCTCCCCCAGGCGCCGATGAAGCAACCGTAGAACCCGAAGATTATAACATTGCAGAGGTATCGCTTGGAAAAAGGGGAAAGCAGGGCGAGGTGGATTTGCTGAAGGAGGCAGCTAGGGCAGTAGAGGCCCGTTATGAGAAAGAAGCCCAGAGGCTCAAAGTAGAAAAGGCAAAGAATGCAAACCTTATGGGGTTGCTCACTGAGCTGGCTCGACCTATCAATGTGGCTCCTCCGGAGGCCTCCACCTCTAAAGATCTACCGCAGAGTGACATAGATTTCCTGCGCATAATAAAGAAGAAGGCCTAGGCAGTGGACGAGTGGGTCGCCCTGCAGATAGGAAACACTCACATTTCTTGGTATCCACCCTCCCAGATTTATACATGGCCTTACATGTCATACACCAGGTGGAGACTCTTATTGACCTGTGGGAGGGTGATGCCGAAAATTATTAGGCATGGAAGGTGGAGCTCGAAGAACTCCTTACCCTGGGAGAGGATATGATTTCTGAATCCAAAATTCTAGGGGATGAATCATTCAATTTTGTGAGAACCCAACACTCCAGACTTGACCTCACATTGGAGGTAATCAAGCAACTGGTAGGGTCTCTGCAAGATAAGGTCAACGCTGTGAAATATTCTTTCAATTTATATAAGTCTTTTGTAATAAAGACTTCCGGGGCCGACCCCCTCAGCACAGATACATGTACCCTTGAAGATTCAGTTTTGGGGAGTTTTGATGAAATAATGAAGTCCCGGTATCAATCCCCGGAGGGGATAGATGGGGCCCAGATGGCAAAGTTAACTCGCATGATACTTAGTGGTCATGACGGGGCAAGAATGGCTGACGAGTTTAAAGAGAATGTTCCAGACCTGGGGGAACAAATTGAAGTGGCCAAGTATCGAAGGGCCAGCCTAAAAGATGTGGATGAGGATGGAATTTCCTGCCTCCTCCAGGCTTTCAACAATAATAAGTAACCTTGAGCTTTCTCCGGAGGCCGAGGAGAACTTGAGCGTTAGGTATTCTTCATTCTTTTTGGGACGTAAGTTCCCGGATCCCAGAATCCCGGATCTAAAATTTTGTATTCTTTCAAGTGATCTGTGTCCCAGTCCCCGA
Source organism: Thuja plicata (assembly GCA_018584345.1). Lineage (NCBI taxonomy): Eukaryota > Viridiplantae > Streptophyta > Pinopsida > Cupressales > Cupressaceae > Thuja > Thuja plicata. The sequence goes on along the minus strand of MU224027.1, from coordinate 2,206,853 downwards.
GGCCAACTGATCACTTTTAGAAATGGTTAATAAAGGCTGTCAGAGGGTGGTTGGCTACATAAAGGGGGGTCGACTCAACAGTTGGTTTTCTGACAGGGTGGTCTTCTCGAGGCGCCGCTCAGAGGTACATCTAATGCATTGGAGACAGGGTGCCGCATTTCTCATTTATGAGGCATGTAGCCTCGATCCCCAAGGGACTTACTTTCTTCCTTCTCCTTCATGGCTCTCTTCTCGAGGCCAATTCTTCCACTGTATATTCTTGTCTCATTCTTCTGACATGGCAGACCTATTCTGTCTCAAGGTCTTTTATAGGGTGGCACAGGTAGTACCAGCCCCCAGAAATTATATTTTATTGAAACATGATGTAAAATAGGGTTAGGGTTAGAAGAGAATTGTATAAATAGCCAGACCGGCCCATTTTCAAGGGTCAGCAAAATTGATGATTTTATTGTCCACACATAATAGAAAGGCGATTTCTCATCTTTAGTTGTAGAGCTCAATGCTCCACTGTTCTATTTTCAATAGTTAGACACTCCCCTGGAGTCACCATTGTACCACACACCAGTGCTTGCTGAAAGAGATATTAATGAAGAAGGAAGAATTCTTTGCAATGATGTTGTTGACATTCCTGCTTCTAAGTTAATGGTATTTCATGTTTTATGTTCTTTATGTCTTCTACTTTGATGTGTTAAAATAGATTAACGACCTCTTTTCCCTTGCTACTGATGAAATTCAAACTGATGGTTGTGTATTTCTTTGGTATTTAGTGTAGTATATCAGAGTATTATTGATGTTTGAGATGTTCAAACATGACTATAGTTAGATGAAGTGTTTCTAACCCTGCGGGATCTTTTTCATTTTATTTGCTAAGTGTAGAATGCTAGGGGAAACCTTACCTTATTGAATCTCCGGAAGGAATGAGTTAAAAAAAAAAACCAGCTATCCCCCTCGAAAATAGTCACTTCTCCCAACCGAGCCCCGGCACCATCGTGACCCGACACCCAGGTGCTTGAAGGCCTGGGGAACCAATTTTCCTTGGACAACCTTTGCAGGCGAAGTTGGCCGGTACCTCCGGTACCCGGTGACAACTTATGACTATTGGCGAACCCGGTCAGAAAAACCCTGTCAACAGAAACTAGCGCTAGAAGGAGGGCACGAACTCATCCCCCTCCCGGGATTCTAATTTTACACCTCCTGAGGGTTCCCCGAGTTATAGTTTTAAGAGTCAAGCCTTCAGCGGGATTGGGTCTTTCTCCCTAGCAAAATTTGAAAGAATCCTTAGGTCTGCCCTGAACCCTAGAAGGTTTGTCAAACTCGAGCCTCCTGCTCGAAAGAAACAGACCTCAAAAATCATACCAGCCACTATTGTCTGGGGGTCTAGCATACCTCAGAATACCCAAGCTTCTCAGGCAACCCCAGGGACCAGTGCCCAAACTACCCAACATATAGTTCCCCCAATGGCAGCGTATTTCGGAAACATCGGGTCCCCAATGGGAACTTTTCTGGGTGTAATCAACGACTTACCCTCTCACCCGAAGAAGATTTGCCCATGATATGAGAACTTAGGCTCACAAACCACAGAAGAGCATTTACAGGCATACAAGGATGCCATGAACTGACACCGGATACAACATAAAGATGTTGTGACTCATATGTTTCCCTTGTCTTTAGGGCAAGGTGAGTTGAACTGGTACCTTAACCTTCCTACCAACTCCATAAACAGTTGGCAGGACATGGAAGACGCCTTCCTAGCTGCCTTTCGTGTGCATATGGACCTAGCTTGGTCCCATATCCAATTCATCTCCATCAGGAAGGAACCCAATGAACCTCTTGCAGCATTCAACCATAGGTTCCAGTGTGCCTTGAAACGGTGTATGGGCCCTTTTATCCCATCCCCAGAAGTAATCATACAGACTTACCTTAACGCGATGGACCCTTTCGTTGCCACTCTCCTTTAGAGAACAACCGTCGCGGGCAACCGGGACACCTTGGAAAAATTTTACAACCTAGCTTTAGAATTTTCCCGTGGTCTTAACAAATCCCCGAGTGGGATTGGGCAGAGTACACCCTTCAACATGACCCCCGGCGGAACCGCGTATGCCGGAGGATACAACCCCAATCTGGCAATGGGAGCCCCCTCGATAACAATGAATCCTCCGCCACCCCTAATAGACTAGAAGGCCCGGTATGTTTACCCAACACAGACCTAGATGGTGCCAGGTCTAGAAGCTTTCCCTTGGAATCAGTCACGGCAGGCACAATAGTCTCATACACAATCGTTTGGAGTGCCCTTCTTTCATTCATCCACGACTGGAGGATTGCCGCCCTCGACTCTGGCTAATACTGATGCCTTCCCGGGAAACCAACAACAACAACTGTCACATTGTGATGCCAATACTCAGTTGACCGCCGAGGTTGAATCCCTCTGGCGAATGTTGTCTACCTTAACTATGGACATGGGCCAACTGAAGGCGGGGTCCTACGCACCCCAGAATTCAAACTCCGAGAGGGGAAACATTTTCTCCGGCCAATGAAACAACAACGCTGGAGGAAGAAACTTAAACAACGGATCTAGGCCCAATCAACAGCAATGGAATAATAATGTGAATGTTGGAGGCCCGCCTCCTAACCAAAACACCAACTAAAATGGTGCTGGACCATCACATTTCACACCAGTTGCAAACTTCCAGCCCATGACTAATTGGTGTAGGTTGCACGACACAGATTCACACAACGAGGTGAATTGTGCCACCTTGGAAAAGGTCATCGTGATATCCCAGCTAGACAGGCGGCAGTCGCATGATACCACCCCTCTAGAGCCCCCTGTCCAAGAGCCAACCCACAGTGTCTTCACCTGTGACACCATCTTCTTCGAGACTTCTGGGGAAGATGAGGAAGAATCTGAACTGCAGGGATTCTTTGATGAATCTATCCCACCCTTTGAGGCCAACGCCTTTACTAACATGCGGACTCCATATAATACTTAGAATCAGGTTGGTAAAGGACCAGCTTACATGCCCACACCTTCTATCAAACACACTCCTCCCCAGAATAACACAACTGACTGACCCGCTCCTCCAAAAGGTCCTAGCTCTAACCAAGCAAAAGATCTCACTGAGAAAAATCACCAGTTCTCAGGAGGAAGATTCGACATTACGAAGGCGTTAGAATGGACCACCACCTCCATGACCTTGATGGAGGTTTTTCTAAACTGTCCCGAGCAGAAAAAGTCTCTTTTGAAGCTCTTGGGGAACCCAGAAGCCGTCAGCCGCCCGCCCAAGACTGTCTCATTCGAAGATGCTAACGCTGCCGTCTTCCAGGGGAACAATGAGGATCCTCCCTTCCTACTAGGCCTAAATATCCAAGGCAAAAATATACAAAACTACTTAGTAGACTCCGGAGCTTCAGGTAATATCATGCCCTTGTCCATTTGTCAGAAGCTCGGATTCCATCCCACCCCATCTAATGGTGCAGTGATCCAACTGGATAAGACTGCTGTAAAAATGGTGGGGGAATTGAAGAACGTCCGGATACAACTTATCTAGGACCCCAGGATAGCCAGCATAATTGACATCCAAGTGGTGGACATCCCAAAAACTTACGGGATGTTATTAAGTCAGAATTGGTCAAAGTCCTTGAATGGATACTTTTCGACCGACTTCACCCATTTATGGTTTCCATGGGAAGGAGAATCAAATAAGATCTTGGTTGAAAGTGAACCCTGGATGAAATAGGCCCTTACCGAAGTTGGAAGGGTCAATGAGGTCTTTTTCTCTGAGACTTCCCTGGGGGTGTACCAACCCTTTGAAATTTTAAGATTCGATTTCATCCCCAGAGAAGACCCCGCAGTGCTGCAGAGAACCCAAGACCTAGAAGAAAAGATGAGAGTTGAGGTTGATTCTCAAGGTGCCACAGTAACCCTTGCTACACTCATGTTCCGCACTTGGTGCCGAGTACACTACCAGAAACATTCAGAGCTCGAGTGTGGGCCGTGTCTTTCGATCGCTAATCGACACCTCGATACCTTCTGAAATAAACATGTAACTGATTCCCTGGGGCCCAGTGTTCCTACGGGATGCACTCCTTCGGTGCCATCTCCCCAGGAATCCCAAATCCAAACACCCCCGGAGCTAAATTCTATATTCACGCCAGTAGTCTGGGAGGAAACCCCTAAGTCTCCCAATAGCAATCCAAAGGCTACTCCCCTTCCCCAGCCCCAGATTATGAATAATGACTTATGGACCCTCAAGTTTGATGGGTCCCGATCCAAACAAGGCTGCGGGGCTGGGGTAGAATTAATCATCCCGCGAGGGAAGTCCTTCCTCGCGTCCTAAAGACTGCAGTTTAACTATACAAACAATGTCACAGAGTACGAGGCTTTGGTCCTTGGACTCTTATTTGCGTTAAGGAAAGGTGTCACCCGCCTCCGGGCTCTGGGTGATTCAGAGTTGATTGTTAAACAAGTCCGAAGTTAATACACATGTCACGACAAAAGGCTGGCTGCATACCGCAACCGGGCTTGGAGCCTTATTAAAGATTTCAATGCCTTCGACATTGACCTCATCCCCCGGCGATGAAACTATGTCCCAGATGCCCTCGCCATTTCTGTCAGCACCCTTGAGCCAATGGCCGACTTGCAACTCCAGATATTTTCAGTCGAGATGGTCCCCACCCCGTCCATTCCAGATAATGTCACCCACTGTCAAGTTTTTGAAGACGATCAACATATCCTGGCCTTCATGGCGAATGTTGGCATCTTTGAAAATCAGATAGTGGAAGAACGAGACCATGACGATACTGGGCAGGGTGATGAAGATGATGGGATCATGGATCTACCTACCAACACCATCCCAAAAGGGATGGTTGCACTGGAACGAATCTTCGACTCGGACCCTCGGGCCTGGGAGAAGGTGTCATCCTCCTTTGAGGGAGGAAAGTTTGAAAAGGTTAACATCGGCCAGCCCGGTGAAGAAAAGATGATCCATATTGATACCTCTTGTTCCCTTGAGGAAAAGGAGAAGATTCTCGCGGTTCTCTGAGAATACATCGACATAATTGCCTGGGGTTATGAAGACTTGAAAAAATATGACACATCCATCATGACCCATACTATTCCCCTGAAACTTGATGCTAAGCCCTTTCGGCAAAAGCAAAGACCGGTCAACCCCTTGATAGAGCCTTTGATTCGTTAGGAGGTAGAAAAACTGATGTTCGCCTGGATAATCTTTTCAATCCGGTACACTTCGTGGGTTGCAAACCTGGTCCCTGTGAGGAAGAAGAACGGTGAGATCCGCCTTTGCGTGGATTTCTGAAACTTGAACAAGGCCTCCAAGAAAGATAATCACCCTCTCCCTTCGTTGGATGAGGTGTTGCAGATAGTGAATGGATCCCAGATGATGTCCTTCTTGGATGGATACTTAGGATATAACTAGGTCATGGTTAAGTACGAAGACAGGGAGAAAACAACGTTTACCACTAAGTGGGGAACATTTGCATACAGGAGAATGCCCTTTGGTCTGATCAATGCAGGGGCTACATTTCAAAAGGCCATGGACATTGCATTTGAGGGCCTTATGAATCAGTTCATAATCATCTACATGGATGACTTGACCATCTTTTCCTGGGACAGGCGTGACCATTCTGCCCACCTCGCTCAGATCTGCAAGAGATGTCGCCGATATGGGATATCTCTCAACCCCAAAAAGTGCATATTCGGGGTCACCGATGGGAAGTTGCTCAGGCATATCGTCTCTGAGAAGGGTATATCCATAGATCCTGACAAAGTTGAAGCATTGCTAAACTCACAAATGCCTGGCAGCAAGAAAGAGATGCGATCCTTCTTCAGAAAGATTAACTTCGTACGGCGGTTCATCACGGGATTCGCAGAAATAGTCAAACCGCTCAACAAGATGATGAAGAAGGATACCAAGATTGAGTGGAGTCCTGAAGCAAAGCGAGCATTCGCCCAGATCAAATAGACAATAACGAAAGCACCTGTCCTGGCTAGTCTGGACTATTCCCTTCTATTTTACAGTTACTCCTTTGCTTCGCTGCATTCTGTCGCGGCAGTGTTGACTCAAAAGGTTGAAGGGGAGGAACGACCAATAGCTTTCATGAGCTCCCCCTTCAAGAATGCCAAAGTCTGATATTCATCACTGGAAAAATAGGCCTTTGCTTTGGTTCACGCCGTGAAGAAATTCCGGCATTATATTCTTCGAAGCAAGGTGCATGCTATCATTCCGGACCAGGCCGTCAAGTCTCTGCTGATGCAGAGCGAATTGGGCGAGAGACGGGGGAAATGGATGGCCACCCTCTAGGAGTATGACTTAGAAATGCAGCCTATGAAGATAGTCTGGGGCCAGGGACTAAGTCAAGCGATGGTAGAAGAGACTCCCTGCATAGAATGTCAAACTTACACGGTGGAGTCCATTACCCAAGACCTGAGGTATACCGATTTGGTATTGTTGTCAATCAGGATTGCGCCACTAGCTTGATATGGAATCTAGCTATCCTGTTGAAACATGGAAACGTTCCCGTTGATGGGGTTGAGAACGAATCTCTGGATTCTAGGTCGGTTCCTCTTAGGTTTGGAATATCACTTGCACAAAAAAAATTGTATTTATGGAAAAGGGGAAAGAAATAACCTAATAGATCCTAGAACTATGAAGGTGATACACCAAATCTGACTTATAACATGAATTAATGCAGCACAGATTTCAAGAGTTAACTATTGTTCTCAATGCCCAGACAATCAAGTAACTGCAAAAATGTTTCTATGTTAGGATCTGAAATATCTTGCAATAGGTAGGGAAACAATGCTTCACCAAATTAATGCAAAACTAGAACACAAAACACAGACCTGCAATTACATGTATCAAGGTTTTGAAACGAAAAAAGAATGTACTTAGAGTGAAGGGTAATCACAACACTAAAGCAGTAAAATTCACAGAATCACACCTCAAAACCAATGGGAAGGAACAGGTATCTCTATTGATCAATGCTGGAAACAATCTCTGTTACAAA
>MU224027.1:2184819-2199243 GCA_018584345.1 Thuja plicata | reverse complement strand
AATTTATATATAAATATATAAATAGAATAAAATTCTATTTATGTACCTATGTATAAGTTCGTTTGTTTATTTATATTAAATAGGTTGATTATAATATTAAATAGAATTTTAATAATATAAATTATAAAATAGTTTCTATTTAAGTTAAATAGATAAAGATTTTATCTATTTGATTTAAATAGAATCTTAGAGTTTATAATTTATATTATAAAAATTAAATTTAAGCAGGGATAATAAATATAAAATTAACACATAGTATATTAAATAAAAACAAGGCACTTTAGGAAATAAATAAAAAACATGCATTCCTATTCGAATGCTATCTCATGATAAATATAAATATGACTTTTGCTAAGATAATTGTCTCAGCACTCGAGAGAAGGCATCACGTGAAGATGAATGCGTGGCATGCTGGGATAAGGTCGTGCTCTGCATTCTCCTTGCGGACTCCAAACTGTTTTGAAAAATGACAAAGGCATTTTATACATTTGGGTTCGAAGACATAGGCATTTTTTCATTTTGCTGATGGAAAAGAAACTCTTGAGTTTATGTTTCTGCCATGAGGGTTCGACATCTCTGTTCTTCTCTGTATCTTTCATGCCGCTGTGAGCTCGAGCTATCAAATGCCATATTATATGGCGCTGCTTTCTTCATGATTCTGGGTGAGGTTACCATTCTGAAGCTCTAATTCTTTAAAAACTCAAACTCCATGCTGTTTCTACCGCGGGTTTCATTGCAACTTGCTTTAGAACTTGGCTTGAATAACATCAAACTCGGCCCTCCACCAGTCAGCTACCACTGAGATAAGTATACTTCTTTTCTTTTTCTTCTGCTGCTGAAAGCTTTAGTCAATAAAAATACATTTAATTTATAAATCTGTAGGCTTCAGTTTGGACTACCGCCATGTTTCCTTTGTCTCATTTTAGACTTAAATAGTTCCATCAAATAAAGGAGTTTGTTGTGTCATAACCATTACTATGTTATCCTGGACTGATTTGTCTACACTGCGAATAAATATCCCTATAAACCATATGGCTGCTGACATAAATAGAATGGAAGTAAGTATGAGTGTTGTTTCTCATGTGCATGAAATTTTGTCTTAATGCTGTCAACTGTTTCAGAAATTGTAGTTGCTTGAGACTCTGTTTCCAGATACTTCTCTTCGAGCTTTCTCCTTTCAGACACCTCTTGCCCAAATTCTAACAGATTTAGAACACTTAACTGTTGATTTCTCTAGCAAGTTAAAACAAGCTGAGCATAAAAGAGCCTTGGAATCTTTAATATTAGCAACCAAGACATATTCATCCTCTTTCAGAACAACAATTATTGTTGAGCCAGAATTCAAATCATTTCTAAAAGCTTCATTTGTAAATGCAATATCTATATCATAGAGCGCTCTTAGCAATGCCTCCTTTAATATCATCCTGTACATTGAATCTTTAGAAGATCCCAATGACTTCCACCATGAGAGCAATCCTGTGTCAACTCTCATGATTATTAAAATGTGATTCACCTAAAAAGTTATCTGCGTACCTCTGTAGATCAAGATTTTTCATGCATCCATCCTTCAATGTGACTTCAAAACAAAATTTATCTTCATCCTCCTTGCTGCACACTTCTGAACAAGGTAGACCATAATGTTCTGCAATAACACCTTCCACACTAGAGACATCCTTCAAACAGCCCTTACGTTTATTCAATAATTCATTTAATGGTTCCCTTCTAGAAAACTTCCCTCCTGCTGCTAACCCTTGAGATTTTTTGTCATTCTGTACAGCTGCACTGTCTTTCTCAGCTTCTCTCTGCTGTTGCTTATATTTTGATTCTGAATCATTTCAAAAATTTCCCATGTACTTTTCTGAATATAGCTGCTGTAGTTGCTTTTACAGTGGTGTGGTGACTTACAACAGCTTCTAATTGTCGCTGAAGTGTTGGTGCAATACTTGCTTGGATCTACTTGTCACGATATTTGTCTTTTTATGCAAAGTAAACTCTTATTCTTTATACTTATCTAGGTCAGGATAAATTGCTACAATCAGAGCATCATATTTCTTCTTTTAACAATGAAATCTGCTTATGGGGTTCGAGCACGGGCTCGTGACACCCATAATAAGATTTTATGTGACTTTAATCATAATATTTATCACATACCAGTATGTAAATGATTATTGAACAGCACACTGTATCCTTGTCTTGACATTATGTAGCTATTTTCTGTAAGTACACTATTAATGACAGCAGATAAATAAACTTTTATTTTAATCCTTTGCATATTTCTTATATTACCTATGTCAGAAAGTTACACACCTGCACACGAAACAAATAGTATTAGTATAAAAAAGATATTCTTTCTATTTTTTTTTTTCTCTTTCTAAACATGTATCTGTACTGCTTGTCATGTCTAGAAATAAGAGTTAACTTCATCATTGCTTAGTCTTTATAGACTGACACTCTCTCTTCCATACTTTGCAGACACCTCCAGGATGCGGGACCTCTTCAATTAGCCAACCAAAGCTGCTCAACAACCTCGTCCATCATTCCATCAGGCAATGATGGATTTGACCCTTATCTCTTTTCTTGACCTCTGTACATATGCATGTTTTCTTCTATTTCTTGCATTTTTCTTTAATAGCTATCCCATGGCTTGTATGGGACCTTTACTGTATATTCTTTTGCAAATGAATAAAGAACTTTTGATCGCAAATACACTTATATTTTTCTTATAAATGATGCATTTGCACATTAAGGAAATGTTTCTTTTTTTTTTTCTGTACTTTTCATTCAGCATACAGTAATTAATCATGAATGTTTCAATTTTTAAATGCATCACAAGTACCTTTCACCAATGCAGTCTAAACTTTACCAATTTTAGCATGATGCTAAAAATAGGTAACAGGTATACCTACTACTAAATAATAAATGCCCAGAGGGATTACCTCCCCATAAACGCCGCACCCTGCGGATGAAAAGCGCTCACTTCATGATCAAAAACTCTGCACTTTATCGTAGAAACTACAAGGGAGTGTACCTTTGGTGCATCGACAGAGACCAAGCTGTGAAAGTGATTAATGAATTTCACAAGCAGTTTGGAACTAGGCATGGCTCAGCCGACGCCACTGCCCATCAGATCCTTCAGGCCGGATACTATTGGCCCTGTATATTCAAGGATTTTTACACTCACGTTAGGAAATGCCATACTTGCCAAACCGCGACGCATCATGAGCGTAACCCGGCTATGCCTTTACAACCAGTTTTTGAGGCTAGACCCTTTGCCCAGTGGGCATTTGACTTCATCGAGGAAATCAACCCCAACTCGTCCGCCAATCACCGATACATTCTCATTGCTACTGATTACTGTACTCGATGGTCTGAGGCTATACCTTGCAAAAACAACACAGCAGACATAGTTATCAAGTTCCTGGAAGAAAACATCGTCACACGGTTTGGAATGCCCTTTGCTTTGGTATGTGACAATGGTCCGGCGTTTTCTTTGGCGCAGTTACTCGAATGGACCTACAATCGGAGGATCACTTTGAAGTTCTCCAGCAACTATTATCCTCAAGGAAACGACGTTGCTGAATCAACGAACAAAAATCTACTTGAAGTGATCAAACACCTGCTAGAACAGAATCCCCAGGATTGGCATCAAAAGTTGAAATTCCCCCTCTGGGCAGATCGCATTTGTGTCAAGGCTGCCCTGGGAACATCCCCATTCTATCTGGTTTATGGTCAGAACCCTGTATTCCCAGTCAACTTACAGATCCTAGTTTTACAGTTTATGCAGGAATTTAGCAATAGGAACAACATCATGGAGGTTTGGCTCCTAAATATGGTGCGGATGGAAGAACAGTGAGACGCAGCTCTTGAACATTTTGCACGTCATCAAGCAGTGGTAAAATGATGGTTTGACAAAAGAGCCCAATACAAGGCTTTTCAAATTTCGGATCTGGTCCTGTTGTGGGACAAGGCTCAGGAGAAGAAAGGAAAGCATACCAAGTTCCAACGACTCTGGCTCAGACCATACTTAATCTCAGAAATCTGCGGGGCAAATACCTACCGCCTTAACACCCTTACTGGGGAACTTATCGTATTGCCCGTTAATGGACAGTTTCTCAAACACTACTTTGAATAGGGTAAGTTTGTCCAAAGTTGTATTATATGTAAAGCCTTTCGCTTGTAAATATTTCTTCTGGGTGCCTCGTTGCGAGGTACCCTATCTTGTAAATAGCCTTGTCGGCTGTCCTCTGGGGTAGTCCTCTTTTGTTGTTTTTGTTTTCGTTTTTGGTGTTCTTCCGGTCCCAGCGTTTTGTTTTGTCTTATAGGAATTGGAATGTTTTGCATAAACTCTAGTTTTCGGTATGATGTCTACGACATGGTGAACTTCAGAATCTATCTTTAACATAAGTGGAGTCGGCTCAGTCTTCGGGGTTGTTTCACAGGTTATGGCACATTTTGAGCAATCTCCATCAGGTGTTGTCTCCGGGAGTCTGGCAATCAGTGAACACAAGTAATATAAGGAACAAGTAATCGAACATGCCGAGGGTAGATTGGTTGTACTAATTGGTTGACCCAGGTCTGAAACTTTAAGGAATTCTTTTCGTGTCCAGATTTTTATCCCCTCTTCAAACATCCAAGTGTAGGTGGATAGGTGAAAGAAGTACCGCCATTAAAATTAGCTAAGCTTAAGCTTAATGGTGAAAGAAGTACCACCTTTCCCACCTAGAAATAAATAAAATAACAAAAGAGGAAAAGCGGGATGAAACTCTGGTCTCCGGGGGAAGCGAGAAAATTGATGACTGGTTCGATGTAATTGGTGCCTTTTCTCTACTCCTCCCATAGGTCATCGACTTGATTTCCTTCCGAAGCACACACGACACTGCTGATGAAGGACTCCAGACTAACTCCTGTATGGGTTGGATTCTCTCATATATGTTGCTCTCTGCCTATCAGACACTTCGGGAAGCGGCCTGTTCCATTTTTGCTAACCAAAGATTCTATAGTTCTCAAATGCACTAAGACATTTGTCCCAGATAGTCGCCATTTGTTATGCCCTGCATCCTCGTCCCTACATTTTGTGTGTAAAATGTTGGGTCCCCCCTTTTTCTTTTTGTTTATTTTTTCTTGCGGCTTTGCCTTTGTCTTTCTTTCCCTTTTGTTTTCTTTCTCTGAGGTTTTCTTCACCATTGTTGTGTTTTGTTTGTTTGGTTTTTTGCCTCCAGGACCCCGGTCTCGGAGGTCATCCTTCGTTGGGAACCGGACTCCGGACTCTGGGATTCTTTGCCACAATGTTCTTAAGGATATCATCGCAGGAAATCCCCGGGCCTGGGGTCCGAAGGTTTGCTTGTCTAAAGATTTTCGGAAGAAGGAGGATTCCCCATTTTTACCATGGGTATAAATAAAACTTATCTATCATTTTCACATTTACCGCAATTAAAACTTTCGAGCACTCAGAGCAATTTCAAAGTGATTAACAGAGCAATTTGCAGAGAGTTAGCTATAATCAGCGCTTAACACTTCCAGTCATTTTTAGGCGATTGTGAGTGCCTCGTGGTGGGATGTGACCATTTGACAATCATAGCTGTTGCAGAGCTATTGTGGTAGTAACTCCTTCCTTTCCTCCACCTTTCGGCGTTCTCAGGTTGGTGTTTCTGTTCCCGCCCTTTTGTTTTCTTCTAGTTTATGTGGTGTTTCATTTTTCATCTTTCTATTTGTCTGCCTTTTGTTTTTCTGGTTTTGCCGCCCGTTAGTGGGTCGGCTCTGCCAGAGGGTTGTCCGCCCTCTACACAGAAGTGGTCAGTTTGTAAAATATGTAGATAGATGTATATACTCTGCGTTGCCTGGTTTCTTGTGGACGTTGTTTCGCGTCGTATATATGTGTATATTTATGTATAGTCTTTGTATATCCCTCCATTTTTATGTATATATCCCTCAGCCTTCATATATATCCTTCTGGGTGGCTTGACAAGGTGGTCGAGTCGCCTGTGTTGCTAGTTTTCCGCCCATGAACTCCCTTCAGGGCAGAAAACCACCTGTTTGAAACTCGGCTCTCGGCCAGTTTCAAACAGGCGATTTTCTCTCTCTTCCATAAAACTATTCAGACCCTCATTTATGTCCCATGCGTACAATCAATTATAGCCAAGTGGCCTTCACTTTTCACGCGTTCGAACAGTTGGCTCCATCGTCATCGCCATAACTTCCATTTAATACCCATGCACGTGGCGCCCACGTGGGCTTAATGACTTGCCTTTTTACACATCCTCACCAACGGTTACTTCTCCGGGCTTCGGGTCTCCTACCATCATCCATCCCGTGTCTCTACCAAGTGTGATAAAATCCCTGGACCCCGACGTTTAATAAAATCTTAAGTTTATGTGATGCGTTTGCTTTTCAATTTTCTTTGAATGAAACTAAATTTTTAAGAGAAGCAAACATCGCGGTGGTAAGATCTCCAGACCTTGGAATATTTATTTTGATTAATGCGTTCTGACGGTCGCTTTGTCTCGCAGGTTCCCAGAGTTCATTTCCCAAACATGTCTGAAGCATCCGCATCCTCTCCACTCAGAAGTCCAGAGCTACCTTCCGCGGCAGCCACCAAGGCGACAGTAAAGTCTAAAATGGATAAGGCCTTGGAGAAGATGCCCCTAACCATGAAGTTCGTGCAGGACAACACCATCATGGGCTCAAAGATTGAGTCCAAATTCTAACTTATCACCGACACCAGCGTCAGAACATGGCCAGAGATGCAGGCCTTGGTAAAAATAATGTATATCCAGCGACAGGCTGGAGATCAGCTGGCAATCAACGTCGGGGACTCCAGAATCCTCAAGGCAGATTGTTTCCCGTGCTCCATGCAATCTCCAGAGCTCATCCTGACACTGGCCACCAACTACAACTCTTTTGTTCAGGCTATTATGCTCGCGGTCGCAGAACCAACCGAATACCCTACTCCTCTGGTATCCCTTGACCCAGTCACATTCCAGGCCAGACTGGGAATCCCACAATTCACCAAGGCCTTAGTGGTTACAAGGACTGATGCCTTGGCCCAATTCACATAGCTGGAGGATGTCGCCCAGGTATATATGAATACCCATTGGCTCAAGGCTCCAAAAAGGGACCCTAAAAGAATGAAGATAGAGATTCCCCGCTCTGAGTTCAAGGAGAGCATTCAAATGGGAATGATAGCATTAGATGGGTCTTTGGCCAGCCCTCTGCCCAAGAGTTTTCTAGATGGATGTATTATTTCCTCCTCGGAAACTCCATCAAGGGAGGATACTTCGACTGGGTCACAATAATCTCCAACCATGTCGACTCCTAGTTCCTGCAGCTAAACAGGAAGAAGAAATTTTACATGTCTTCCTACATTTTTTGGGCCTTAGCGCAATAGAGGCCCCATGCCCACGGCCTACTTACAGATGGCGTGCTCGAGATTGGCCCGGGACAAAAGGCACTGTGGGATCATTTCCCACAAGTTCAATGGGAGGCCAACTTCCCCAGTTTTTACCAGGTAAATGACACGTTCGTTTATTATCATCTGCTCACACCCACCCGGGACGCTGGATACCACCTGTCCTTAGAGGCGATGAATTTGGTCCATAGTTATGGACATTACTATATCCAGTTCCAACAGCACACCTACATTAGGGTCACCGGCTTTTCTGGGAAAACCTACTTGTTGCCCAAACACTGTGGGGACAAGATCGTGCTCTTGGAGTATTGTAGGCAAATGATGGAGGTGCATGCCCTCTTTGCCCTTAAAAAGATACCCAACATTCCATTCACAATCACCTATGGGAATTACACATGCAGCTTGGTCGCCACAAAGGAGGCAGACAATGAATTAAAAAGTTACAACTTGGGAAAGTTTTATTTGGTGCAGAAAAATTTTGATCCGCATGGAAAGATTGCAACGGCACTGCCCCGGGCTTCGGAGCCCCATCACATGCATATGGAGGACTTCTGGGTAGATTTCCAAGACAACATGGAGGTGCAGAGGAGGCACTATGTCAGAATGACGACCGGCATGATGCAAAAGTTGAAGCTCTGAAGGTTCCCGGAGGATTTCTCAGACGCCGCCCCCACCATCGATCTACAGTACAAGGCAAAGGGTATCGATACAAGGACTCTTCCACCAGTAAACTGGGACACCCAACAAGGGCCTACAATTGAGGACTTCACTCGAGAGGTGGTCGAGCGAAGTCACGCCTATTTCAAGAGGGTGTGCCCTGGAAGTACCCGCCGATCAGCCCAGCCAGCACCAAAATTGACTCCGGGGGCCGGGACTTCTTCGCAGAGAGATGATAAAGGTAAAGGGATAGATACAACCCCTCTTGCGCAAGAAGTCCCCATTAAAGAGCAGATAAAACAATCAGTGGCAGCCTCCCAGCAAATGAGGGAGAAATTAATAACACAACTGGCCACTCCACCGCTCATGGCCGGGCCAATTCGTCCCTCTTCCTCCCCGTCATTAGCAGCCTTAATGGTAAGGGCAACGGGGGTGGATCTCATGGAGGCAGAAGTAATAAGGGACGTGGGGCCACCTTTGGTTATCTAGAGAAATAAGAAGCTTAATAAGAAGCCTAAGGTAGAGCCGGGGTTGGGAACGTCCCAAGCCCAACAAGTGGAAATCCTCTCCTCCAGTTCCCCAGAGATGGAGAAGGAAATAGAGCCTGCAAAAGTCCCGGCCAGTCCCCATCTGCAAGAGAAATTTGATGATGTATTTGCAACTGACGAGTTCAGAAACTTGCAGGGGGATGATAGACAAACAGAGATAGAAGTCCCCGGGGCAGAACAGGGAGCTGCAGAGCAAGAGGCTCCTGAACAAGAGCCTGCACAGGAACAAGAAAAGCAGGTAGAAGAAAAAGAGCCAGAGCCATAGATTGCCTCCGGGGCTCAAGCGATGCAGGGTCTGGGGGTGAACCAACAAAGGCAAGGTGAACAAATAGCATCTGCTGGGGGAACTGGACCTTCGGGAATAACCTTAACCCCAGCCGCCACGTTCCAAGGGCCACTCTCAGGAGCAACCTTTGGGCAGGTGATTACTGTGGCCCAAACTCTAAATCTCGGCCCAACACCTCCCTTACTGCCAAAAGAGGTGCCAATAGAGGAAGAAGCCCTGGTAGTAGAAGAAGAGCAACAGGAAGAGCAGCTTGAAGAAGAAATCCCCGAGGAAGCCTACCAAAGTCCAGACCAAGTAATAGATACAGAGGACAAGGCTGAGGAGATGGAGGTTGATGAAGAAAATTTTGCTACATAAGAAGCAGATGTAGGGAGAGGGACGAATGAGGTCCACGTCATTGAGGAACAACAGCCACAGGACACTGGGGAAGAATCAAGGGAACAAATTCTGGTAGGAAGGCCACCCCTACCGCCTCAGTGGCTGATAGAGAGCAGAAAAAGAAAAGCTTCATCCACTCCCGTGACTCCTCTCTCCCTGGCTGAAATGATGGCCCAGGTCCAAGCCCCACCAAAGGCCAAGAAAGCCCGGACAGTTCATACCCTTCAAACTGGGCCGGGCGGAGAAACAGTTGTCATTGTGGCAACACCTCCCCCAAGCGCCGATGAAGCAACCGCGGAACCCAGAGATTATAACGTTGCTGAGGTATCACTTGAAAAAAGGGGAAATTAGGGCGAGGTGGATTTGTTGAAGGAGGCAGCTAGGGCAGTAGAGGCCCGTTATGAGAAAGAAGCCCAGAGGCTCAAAGTAGAAAAGGCAAAGAATGCAAACCTTATGGGGTTTCTCACTGAGCTGACTCAACCTATCAATGTCGCTCCTCCAGAGGCCTCCACCTCTAAAGATCTACCACAGAGTGACATAGATTCCCTATGCATAATGAAGAAGAAGGCCCAGGCAGTTGACGAGTGGGTCACCCTGTAGATAGGAAACACCCGGCGTTTCTTGGTATCCACCCTCCCAGATTTATACACGGCCTGACATGTCATACACCAGGCGGAGACTCGTATTGACCTGTGGGAGGGTGATGCTGAAAATTATCAGGCATGGAAGGTGGAGCTCAAAGAACTCCTTACCTTGGGAGAGGATATGATTTCTGAATCCAGAATTCTAGGGGATGAATCATTCAATTTTGTGAGAACCCAACATTCCAGACTTGACCTCACATTGGAGGTAATCAAGCAACTGGTAGGGTCTCTGCAATATAAGGTCAACGCTGTGAAATATTCTTTCAATTTATATGTCTTTTGTAATAAAGACTTCCAGGGCCGGCCCCCTCAGTACAGATACATGTACCCTTGAAGATTCAATTTTGGGGAGTTTTGATGAAATAATGAAGTCCTAGTATCAATCCCCAGAGGGGATAGATGGGGCCCATATGGAAAAGTTAACTCGCATGATACTTAGTGGTCATGATGCGGCAAGAATGGCCGACGAGTTTAAAGAGAATGTTCCGGACCTGGGGGAACAAATTGAAGTGGCCAAGTACCAAAGGGCCAGGCTAAAAGATGTGGATGAGGATGGCATTTCCTGCCTCCTCCAGGCTTTCAACGATAATAAGCAACCTTGGGCTTTCTCCTGAGGCCAGGGAGAACTCGAGCGTTAGGTATTCTTCATTCTTTTTGGGACGTAAGTTCCTGGATCTTGGAGTCCCAGATTCAAAATTTTGTATTCTTTCGAGTGATCTGTGGCTCGGTCCCCGAGGTCGACCGGTCACTTTCAAAAATGGTTAATAAAGGCTGTCAGAGGGTGGTTGGCTACATCAAGGGGGGTCGACTCAACAGTTAGATTTCTGACAAGGTGGTCTTCTCGAGGCGTCGCTCAGAGGTACATCTAACGCATTGGAGACAGGGCACCGCATTTCCCATTTATGAGGCATGTAGCCTTGATCGCCGGGGGACCTACTTTCTTCCTTCTCCTTCCTGGCTCTCTTCTCGAGGCCAATTCTTCCATTGTATATTCTTGTCTCATTCTTATGACATGGCAGACCTATTCCATCTCAAGGTCTTTTGTACGGTGGCGCAGGTAGTACCGGCCCCCAGATATTGTATTTTATTGAAACATGATGTAAAATAGGGTTAGGGTTAGAAGAGAATTGTATAAATAACTAGACCGGCCCATTTCCAAGGGTCAGCAAAATTGATGATTTTGTTGTCCACACATAATAGAAAGGCAATTTCTCATCTTTAGTTGCAGAGCTCAATGCTCCATTGTTCTATTTTCAATAGTTGGATGCTCCCCTAGAGTCACCATTGTACCATGCACCAGTGCTTGCTGGAAGAGATATTAATGAAGAAGGAAGAATTCTTTGCAATGATGTTGTTGGCATTCCTGCTTTTGAGTTAATGGTATTTCATATTTTATGTTCTTTATGTCTTCTACTCTAATGTGTTAAAATAGATTAACGACCTCTTTTCCCTCACTACTTATGAAATTCAAACTGATGGTTGTGTATTTCTTCGGTATTTAGTGTAGTATATCAGAGTATTATTGATGTTCGGGATGTTCAAATATGACTATAGTTAGATGAAGTGTTTCTAACCCTGCGGGATCTTTTTCATTTTATTTGATAAGTGTAGAATGCTAGGGGAAACCTTACCTTATTGAATCTCTGGAGGGAATGAGTTTAAAAAAAAAAAAAAAAACTAGCTATCCCCCTCGAAAATAGTCACTTCTCCCAACCGAGCCCCCGCACCGTCGTGACCTGACACCCAGGTGCTTGAAGGCCCGAGGAACCTATTTTCCCCAGACAACCTTTGCAGGTGAAGTTGGTCGGTACCTCTGGTACTCGGTGACAACTTATGACTGTTGGCGGACCCGGTCAGAAAAACCCCGTCAACATCACCCATAAATAATGCTCCTCCAATTGTGCTCTTTCAGTCATCAATGTTTCCAGCTCAATTGGCGTCGGTAAAGACCTTAAGTTCAAATTTTCTTTCTCTTCTATACCATAAGACATATTCCTCAGTATTCTTAAGATATCTTAGGATTATTTTCACAGTAATCATATGCGATTCCCTGGGATGAGAAGAAAATCTTGCAACTATTCCTACTGCATGTGCAATATCTGGTCTAGTATGTACAACATATATGAGTTTTCCAATCATTGATCTGTACAAAGTCTGATTTACCTCAGGTTACTTGTCCTCCTTGGTCAACTTACATCCAGTTTTCATCGTTGTTCCAACTAGTTTGGAATCTTCCATCTTGACTATTTTAGCACTTCTTTGATGTATTAGGATTGTGTAATGAAAATACCTTCATCTTGTTGCATGGTCTGTAGACCAAGAAAGAACTTGATCTCTCCAAACATAGACATCTCAAACTCTTTTCTCATTTCATTTGCAAATGATTTCCATAGCATATCATTGCCTCCAAATATGATGTCTTCAACAAATATTTCAGCAATCAAAATGTTAGCATTAGTATCTTCCTTCAAATAAAGATTATTGTTTTCACTAGTTCTTACACATCCAATACTTATAAGATAGGAATGAAGTCTTTCATACTAGGCTCTTGGTGCTTGTTTTAATCCATAAAAGGTTTTTTGTAGTCTACATACCATGTTCCTTTTGTCTGGATCAACAAACCCTTCTGGTTGTTCAAAGTATACCTCTTCTTCAAGTATTCCATTTACGAATGCAGACTTGACATCCATTTGGTATACCTTGAATCCTTTACATGCAACATAAGAAAGTAATATTCTTACTCCTTCTAGCCTAGAAATGGGTGCAAAGGTTTCTCCATAGTTAATCCCCTCTTGTGCATACCCCTTGCATACTAGTCTTGCTTTGTTTTTGGTGACTTCTCCATTCTCATTCAGTTTATTCCTGAATATCCATTTTGTACCAATGACATTCTTGTCATCTGGTCTTGGTACAAGTGTCTGTGTCTTGTTTTTCTCAATCTTCTCAATTTCCTCATTCATAGCACTAATCCATTCATCATTATCAAGTGTAACATTGACAGATTTTGGCTCAAAATCACATATTAGACATCTTGTGTTTAGAGACTTACTTCTAGTTCTCATACCAGCCTTCTTGTCTCCAATGATCTAGTTTTGTGGATGGTTCCTTCTGAAATTTCTAGCAATTACAAGTTCAATTCTTTGTCTATCATCTTGATCATCATTATGTCCTTCATTTTGTTCTCCATCGCTTGGTACATCATCTTGAGCAATATCCTGATTTTCGGTATTTGCAGCCTGATGCTCGAGTGCAATATTTTGTTTCTCAAGAGCTATATATTGTTGTTCGGGTAGAGTGTTAGGTTCTTCATTGTAAACAAACTTGTTGTAGTCCTCTTGTCCTTTTGTGTTTTCCTTTTCATTTTTCTCCATAAATTTATCTATCTTTACATTTTCACTTTCAACAATTTTGTTAGAGGCTTTATTGAGACATTTATAAGCCTTGCTCTTGGTGGAATACCCTAAAAATATTCCTTCATCACTTTTGGAGTCAAGATTTCCATTTTTATCATCTTTTAAGATATAACATTGACTACCAAAGATCTTGAAGTAACTTACATTGGGTGTGTAACCATACCATAGCTCATAAGGTTTCTTCTTGGTGTCTTTCTTTAATTGTACTCTGTTCAATGTGTAAACAATAGTACTGACAACTTCCCTCCAGAAGATTTGGGTGATGCCTTTCTCTATCATCAGTGTCCTTGCACAATGAACAATGGATATGTTCCTTCTTCCAGCAATTCCATTCTGCTGTGGTGTTCTCGGTGCAGAGACTTGTCTTTTGATTCCATGCTCATTACAAAAGTTAGTGAATTCATCTAAAATAAATTCCCCTCCTCTATCTGATCTTAAGCATTTCAATTCTTTACCACTTTGTTTTTCTACCATTGCTTTGTACCATTTAAACATCTTGAATGCTTCTGATTTATCTTTTAGAAACATGTCTGTCATCATTCTAGAGTAATCATCAACAAAGAGAATAAAATATATATCACCATAATAACTCTTTGTCCTCATGGGTCCACATAGATCAGTATGGACTAATTCTAGAATGGCATCAGATGTATGGGTTTTGGTTTTGAAACTAGACTGTGTCATCTTACCTTTTTGACAATTTTTGCACATGATATTGTTTGGCTTAATCATCGTCGATAAGCCTCTTACATTTCTCTTTCTTCTTATTTTTATCGTGTTGTCAAAGTTGAAATGACATAATATTTTATGCCACAACCATATGTTTTCATTTCTAACCATTAAGCAAGTGGTGTCAGTATTATTCATATAAAATAAGTTACCCTTTGTCTTCTCACCGGTACCAATCAGACTTCCTGATTTATTGAAGATCTTTGGCTTCTTATTTTCAAATGCTACTCTGTGACATAAATTATTCAACTGAGAAACACTCAATAGATTATAATTCAATCCTTTCACCCAATAAGCATTTTCACATTTTATCAGGTTATTCAACATTATAGTTCCTTTACCTTCAACTGGACAAGGTGTGTCA
>MU224027.1:2149789-2167953 GCA_018584345.1 Thuja plicata | reverse complement strand
ACTCAGGTCGAGTAGAGTCAGTTTAAACTCAGAATTGCCTAGTACAATAGGACTTTGATGATTTAGAAGAATGACAAATGCAACAAAATTGGTTAGAGTTGCAAGATGCCAATTTTGGGGTGTTACAGGGTGCTTGATGCTTTAGAAGGTTACATGAAAAAATTGTAAATGTATTATAATTTTATTTCATAAGATGATAAATTGAGTTGTATGGATGATTCTAGAGGCTGTGTTTTTCACTTTAGAGGGTTTTTAATGGAAACATCTAGTGTTATTGATGGTATGTTTGTTATTATTTTGCACCGTGGATTTTGAATATGTACTTTGCATTTTGTTTCATGAGGGTTATATTACAAATGATTTATATTCCTAGAATTTTACTTTCAACCAACATTTCGTTCTTGACTATAGCTATAGAGACTAGTCATTGATCCTTTATAATTTGTAGATGATACAACATTATTATTGTCTCCTTGAATCTATATCTAGTGACATTGGTTCTCTCTGCCGGTATCCTTGTTCCACCACATGTGGAATATCTCTCAATCTTCTATATTTTTCTTTTCTTTTGATTGCAAATTAAATATTCTTATTCTAAATACTTATATGATGCTATGCATTAAATTATTTTATGTCTTGTAGGTTCTGAAATGAAAATTTTGTTTTAAGAGAGCACATACCAATATACCCTTTTTATGAGTATTTTAATAAATTGACTTTCATGTTGGTTGCTTGATTTACTCTGACATGGACTTTCATTGTTATTCGTAGGGGTAAAATCTAATCATGAAAATTGCATACCTTATACTTTCCACTTCATTTTTGGATCTCTTCAAGACTCAAGTATTCTCCATGTATTGAAAATTATATGTAAGTGGCAGTTGATTTATACTTGAAGTTTACACATGATATAAACCTTATATATTTCCATCCACACTCACTCCTAGGGACTAGTCTTAATGCTTTATTTTCCCCATTTCCATCAAAGTTCAAATTCACAATTTACACGTGTGACTCAAGTTAGTTGCACATTTCAAGAATATAAGCCAATAATTTTAGGTTTTATATTAAAACTCAGTGCTACCCTACCCTTTCAACAAGTTTATTTCAACTCAAAGCACAAGATATTTCACTTGCTACCTTTGGAGTTGTATTTAAGGACTAGTCTTAACTATTTTTTAATCTTCTAAATATGAAAAGATCATTCAAGATGCATTTATTCACATAATCTAATGATTTATTACTTCACCTACACATATATCATCTATGATATTTCATACATTATTTCTTAATGCCAAATCATCTCTAAAAGTCATTGATTAATACAAGAGTTTGACCAAGGTAGGACATTTCCTATTGTTGACTAACTCTCAACTCCACACATCCAAGCTATTTTACTTGAAAAAAAAAGATACAACCATCAAGGAGAATTGAACAAAATTAAATCTACAACTATGTAGGATAGATTAGGGAGTGCATGATCAACCCTATAGTTGTGAAAGTGACCATAATGAGTTTTTAGATATTGAGGTAACCATCCAATTATTCATGATTTTCTTGGATACCAACAAATAACTTTCAACCATTTATTACAGCATATCTTTATTGGATTTCCAAGCAAGTAATATTAGTTTATTCATTTAATTATCTACATTTATTTTAATTCTTTAAATAAATTATATCTCAACTATTTTGACTTTAAGGTAACCATCTAATTTTAGACCTTTTGTTATTTTAAACTATGATTATATGCATTATAGTGAAATTTGTATACCCATGTCATTTCTCATTTAGCTTTGTGCTTATTTTGGGAGAATGCCTCAATACATGTGCATATCAACAAATGTTGCAATATTGCGTGAACTTGGATACTCTAGGTTTTACTTATCCCAACCCCACCACCACCCCCACACATATTCCCATACATTTACCCACGACTTATCTTTATTGCTACTTCTTTCTAGAGTATAATATTGAAAAAATGATGTATTAAAGTCAACTAGCATGACAATAGATTTGCTAAATATTATTATCTAAGATTGTAGCGTATAAAGTATATCTAAAATTTAGAAGACATGCAATAAAAACTACTTATTTATTCATATTAAATAGTTTAAGACTTTAGCACATTAAGAACACCATTAATAAAGTATAACTTTACTTCCTACTGTTGATATTTTGGTGACTGATCATGTAGTAGATGTTGATATTGTGGCCCCATGTCTGGTAGCTACCGGAGGTGAGGGGCGGTAGCCTCGAACCGGAGGTCGGCCCAAATGGCCGAAATTTTTTGGTGCTTTTTCGGGAAAGAGATTTGCTTTTTCAGGAAAGAGATTTGCTTTTTCAGGAAAAAGAAGACCGACATTGTAAAACCCTAAAATGGTCGATTTTAGAGGTTGCCCTAAAACGCATGTTATAAGCGTTTGAGATGTATAATGCATTGTATTATGGTGTATGTTTTTTGCTGGATAATAAGAAAGGTTGGACGACTGTGTAGGTGGATGTAGCCCAGATTTTGGGTGAACCACGTTAAATCTGTGTGTTATCTGCATTTAGTTTCTTTCTTCTATTATTTCTGCATATAACTGTTTATTCCTATATTGTTCTGGTTCTGTCAAACCCTAACACCTACAATATGAATATTATTGAAAAAACACAATATTTTTAGAGGATTTATCTTAATTAGCTCCAACTTATTTATATGTATTTCTAAATATCTTAAATAACAATGAGTTCAATACTTATTTCTTATAAAAGTTATTTTCACCCTATGAAGGTTTTAGTGTTCTTGGCTCTTATAGTTATGACACGCTTTGGAGGTACCTATGTAAAAAGCACAACACATGCCTATACACATTAGTTGCATACTAAAGGATCATAATAGCCTTTATATTTTTATCTCTCTTTTAGAAGAAATGTCAAATGAATTTTATTTGCTTATAATTTAAAAGGGCCATTCACACAATAACGTTCTTTATCATTTTGGAAAAAATCCCACAACATTATCAATACACATAAATATGAATATACTTACCCATATTAAACATTGCTGAACCTATGCATTTATATATCCTTATACATGTTGTTATCCATTAGGTGTATGACCATTTTAATATTTTTTCTATTGCATATCAAAAGTAGTGATTACACCAGAGTATACAAATCAATACAACTAGGGCTAGAATGTAGTCCTCAGCCAGATCAAAAAGAGCTCACAAAATTACAAGTTGTTGTCATCGCGGAGTATACATATTAGATACAAAGTTTAATCTACGCAATCAAAACATAGTAGTCACTCGGGAGGAACTTCATGTTCTGCATCAGACTCATTGGAATCTGGGGAAACAACATTATATCCAATGATTTCATGATCTCTAACAACTAAAATGTCTGAGTTATCTAGTGCTCCTCTAGTAGGTATCTCCTAATCAAACTTCTTCAATTGTTGAATGAACTCAGCAAGAGAGTTATTAAATTCTCCCCCAACTTTCATGGAAGTGTATCCATGCGCTATGTCCTTTTTTCTTCAATAGTGACCTTGCCATCTCTCAAGATTTGCAAGAATTTACTTTCTTTCATCTTGATAACATCGGTAACCTGCAAGGAAACATCAATATATATGAGTCTCCTGAGAGACTCAGTAAGATTCCTATCCTTCCCTGCCATCACATCATTATTCTGAGCCTTCCAAATAATCTACAATACAATAGAAGAAAGGATAGACCTGAAAGTACTGCAAAATTTGCTCCTATTAATGTGTCCTAATATGATATTCAAAACATTAAATTTAAATTTGAAGGTGAGACCAAACATTTTCTAGATTTCAGAGGCAAAAAAACATTCAAAGGAAACATGAAGAACAAATTCAGGATGTCTACAGATAGTGCACAGATTAGGCTCTCCACCAGGTTTTTTGAAGGTAACTTATGCAACAGGAATCTCCACAAAAAATAGTTAATCTTGGGTTCCATAGGCTTGGACCAAATGGAGGCAAAGTATCTATTCCAGTCTGGTATACGAGCATCAAGGTGCCACTTGGAATTAGCATGGGAGGTGATATCAGGATTGTGAGTAAGCAAGTGGTAGATATATTTGGTCTTAACAAAGTGTAGGGGGAAGCTGTTCGTCCATGAAAGTTGGAAGGAGCATCTGTTAGGGGAGCAACAATCATTCACAAACCCCAAACTGTTAAGGGCAACAAAAAGTAGTGCATATGTTCTCCATTGTGTTCTGGCTATATTAAAATCTGATTCCATCTTCTCCCACGAAATAAGTTTGCCATGTTGTATTACATCTTGGGAACTATTAATACCTTTATCTGACCATTTCTTTGCAGAGCAGCCTTGAAGTATTGCCCGAGGCTTATTCTTATGTTTCAGGCTCCACCACAAGGACTTCTTGCCACAGACCAATCCATTTCCTTCGGTTGGAGCAGAGTTACAAATAAATTTTCTCATAAATTTCCAACTCTTCTAGATGGTCTTGAAGACACTTGAGCCTTGAACAACTACATTACCTTCTATAACAAGTAGATAGGAGTAGCACAGATTAGTCCAAGTCTTGGATTTACTAGGATGGGCCCTAGATAAGTTGTTTCTTATCAAGATCTTCTAAGGTTCATCCCCTGTAGATGCCTTAGCGATCCATTTTACTGCTAGTGCAATGCCTTGGGTTCTAAGGTCTTTTAATCCTAGACCACCCCAAGCCTTCTCTCTGGTACACCACTCCCAAGAAACTGCATGTATCTTCCACCATTTCAATATCTTGGATCATTTGTACAAACATAACATCAATCCCACAACCATAGGCTTGATCCCTTTAATTTCAAAATTGAAATTCACAGTTTGGTCAATTCCCACCCATTCTACTTGCTGTGATTCAACTAAACACATATTGGCATAATTTGATGTCATGCACTTGCATTTAAGGAATTCATTTGCATCCATTTTACATCCTCTCACATTCAACCATCCTCTCTCATCATAACAATTAAAATATTTTAAATTTAATGTACTAATAGGAGTTTAGATATGTATACTCATCCTTGGAACATTGCACAATTGAAACTTGCTATTTTCAATCTTTTGTCTAAGTTATTAGGAGTTGGGCTTAAAGAACCTCAACCCTACACGTAAACATAAATTTGCACTTCTAAACATTACACTAAGAAAGAAGTAGCATTCATAAATTACAAACCGTCTAAAATTCAACTTTCGATAACCATTCTTTGATTATAGAACAAAATACCATTATCCTTCACATTTATTTATATACTAATTTATGATTATTTTAGTACTGAGATATAAAACTATTTAGAATTTTAAAGATATTTATAAATCATGTCGACATAGAAGTATATCAAAGAAAGATTAATTAGACAAATGGCATAATAAAAATATGCATTAAAGATCTAAAATATAACTTCACACCAATAATCATTCTTTGATTAGAGAACAAAATATCTCAATCCTTCACATTTATTTTTTTACACTTCAAAATTTCATTTCAAAATTTATACTCATATAGACGAATTAACCAAATTGATCTGAAACGACTGCAAAACAAATGGAGAGACTCCTGGAAAGGAATTTCGTAAACATTATGGTGTATTTCTCTAGAATTTATGATCTCAGATATAAAATTGTTTAGAATTTATCATCTAAGATATAAAATTATTAACTCTAGGGGTTTTAAGGTTTTACATTCAAAGCCAAATTGATCTGAAACTACTGTACGACAAAACAAATCCAGAGACTCCTGGAAAGGATTTTCGAAAACGTATAAGCTACTTCGCTTCCGCTGAGAGCGTTAGCAGGGAAGTTACCATGGACGACAGCTTGTATGACGAATTCGGGAACTACATAGGTCCGGAGATCGACTCCGACGAAGAGTCCGATGGAGAAGAAGATGAGCGAATGCAGGAGCGCGAGGACGAGGAAGAGGGCGGCCACGAGGGCGATGGCGAAGAGGCCTGGCTTACTCGCGGCGGCGCTGACGCTCCTGAGCGCGAGGGCGAGGATGACTTTGATATGGATATGAAGACGGACATGGAAGGGCAGATCGTTCTTGCAGAGGACAAGAAATACTACCCCACTGCAGAAGAAGTGTATGGCCAAGGCGTGGAAACCCTGGTGATGGACGAGGATGCTCAGCCGCTGGAGCAGCCCATTATCAAGCCTGTCAGAAACATTAAGTTCGAGGTGGGCGTGAAGGACTCATCCACTTACGTCTCCACCGATTTCTTGCTCGGCTTGATGTCGAACCCCAAGCTCGTGAGAAATGTTGCTCTAGTGGGACACATTCAGCACGGCAAGACCATGTTCATGGACATGCTGGTCGAGCAGACCCATCACATTTCTACTTTTGATGTTGACAGCGAGAAACATATGAGGTATACGGACACTCGGGTTGACGAGCAGGAGCGTCAGATTTCTATCAAGGCGGTTCCCATGTCGCTTGTTTTGGAGGACAGTAATGCAAAATCCTACCTCTGTAATATCATGGATTCCCCCGGCCATGTTAACTTTTCCGACGAGATGACGGCCGCTCTCGCGCTTGCTGATGGCGCTGTGCTAGTTGTCGATGCTGGGGAAGGTGTCATGGTAATTACTCTTTAATCGTTATCACACTTGGGCTGCCAGTTCTGTAAGGTTTAGCGTTCAGGGTTTTAGTTTCTTCTTTCTTGAGCCCAATGTTGGATTTAATATCCCTAAATTTGGTTGAAATTGATTTGCCGCCATCTTTAACAGTTGTATTTTACAATGGGAAAATGAAAATTAGGACTGGTTTTATTGTAGAGTAGCTCGTAAAACTTTGATGCTATCTGAAATCTACCTTATATTTTTGTTTAATTTGATCTGGAATTATATAGCAGCATGATTCTAAAATACCGCCTCTCCCCACCTCAACCTGCAGTAAAACTCAGCGATACACAGAGGAACGAAAAACTATTAACTCTTTACTACCAATAGTTAGTTGCCTTCCAAGTGGTATATTTCATCTTTATTTATATGTTCTATTGTCACTTTCACCATTAGAAGATCCCATCGATGGTTCTTGGATTTTTTTCACTTGTTCTCTTGGGGCATTTATTTTTTTGCTTTTATCTCCTTACAATTTTTGTTAGACTTTCATCAACTTGAGTTTTTCTTTAATTAATTTTCCTTGATAGTTAGTTGCTGCTTCATCTCTAGCACATGCCGTAAGGCAAGTTTCTCCTCACATACTATGGCAAATGTCGCTTCTTTCTCTAATTTATTAAGAACCCATTGCTTGTCGACAATCCCTATTTCTATCATTGCCCCCACATTGGTGACTCTTTGGCACATCCTTCATCTCACTGAAATTGCCAAACATAATTTAATTTAATTTATTTCCTTCATAAGAAGTAGACAAGACTAGGAAGGTCAGCCATTTAGAGAAGTGGCCAAATTAATATTATTTTAATTTTTCACAAGAGATATAAAGACTTTGCTGCAATATCTCCTAGTCGGCCAGCCCTAACAGGGATTTAGGAATGTCTTCACGCGTCAGCCTTTGATAATAATAAATACTTTAATGGCCTCAAATATTTCTTATATCTTCATTGCACCACTTCTATTTGTTTCTCATTGAATGATCTTCAGATATATTCCATTCACTACATCATTAGCGCACTTGTTTCTGCTCTAAAACTACTCTTAACTCTGCTACGAATCTGCTCTATGTCACCTCGAAAGATCTTTTACAAAGTAGTCCACTTATGATCTCAAGGAGTGGATCAAGTAGTGGTCTATTGCCATAAGCATGGTCAGTGATTTCCTTTTCGAACCAATGATTTCCTTATCAACGACAGTCTTCTTGGACCAGCAATGACATCCAATAATCTTGGCCATATGCCTTTGACATCAACGACAATATGCTTGACAACTAATTCCTTGTTGACATCAATGACAACATTTTTTCCGATAGTATGGGATACACCAAATCCTCATCCCAGCCATTTGACGGTGTTGCAAGTAATATGGGATGTGTGTAATCATCATGATTGGTGCACAAAATCAAGGAAAAAGATGGACCCACAATGTAGTGCACAATGTATTGACATTCCTTTTCTATGTAGGATTCACTGAAGGCATAGGTGGTAGTCATTGATTGTGTATTAGTATAAATAGTCTATGGTTTTGTGCACATTTATTGTTGATGCCCTTGCCAGTATGACATCAAGTAGTATGGGTTGCTTGATTGTTGCCTTAGATGGTAGTGGATTGTGGAAAGGATGGACCCACGATGTAGTATGGGATGCACCAACATTCCTTTCTTAAGTGAGATCATCATTTGGGCTTATGTGATTGTGAATTAGATCTTGAGATGATGCATGCAATAGGTTGCATCCATTTCCACTTTACCAATTGTTCTTTATGCGAACATGTTATGTGTTGTGTGGATTGTTCACATTGGATGTATGTGATGTATGCTTGACCTAGTCTCCATTGTACTTGTGATGTGTGTGAGCCGGTCATTATTGTACTGGTGATGTGCGTATGAGCTAGTCGTTGTATTTTGACTTGTATGTGCTAGTCACTTTGTGTACATGTGATGTATGGTCGAGACAATCACTATGTTTGAACTTGGAATTATGAAATGATATGACCCCAATGTGAATTTGTGTGTTTGTAGACTAATGCTTGGTATGAATCAACACTTGATTGCAAATTGTTATCTTTCTATCATAATGGGACTAAGTTGGTAGCTTATGCTTAATTAATAATCACGAGTCAAAAGTGAGACCATAGATCTCATGCGAGAGGAGGGAATGAACTCGTAACGTTTGATTTCCCAAAGGAGATACTTAGGTAGAGTCATTGCGAATGCACTGTTGAGGTATAGGTCTAGCTCTAGGGATGACCTTGGTATTTGGAGCTTATCACTTTTAGTGCAAGTGTATGAGTGGTGGCATGGAGTCATCACCACATTGATGGTTGTAGAAGTTATGAAGCCAACACTCTTAGATTAAATGGAGGATGCTTGAGCAATTAAGTTGGTAGTGTTACAAATTGAAAAAAAATTAGTAGTGATTATGGGACGGATTTTACACACTGACTTTTTGATAGTTGTTTTTGCATTTAAAATTTGAATATGAACTATGTTACCTCGAGTTTTTGGGACAAGAGGACTTGGGGATGCTTTTCCTTGTCCCCATTTCTTTCGTCCCATTTTTGGGGACGGCTATATAAACTATAGAAAATTTAAAAGATATAGGGAAATTTTAAATATTTGTGTGATTACATGGATAAAGCATGCATATACACAATATAGAACCTTAACATATAACATTTGTGTTAAATAATTTAAATTGAGAGTTCATATGCGAGTCAAAGTAAAAAAAACTATCAAAACTCAACCATTAATACCATGGAATAGCTAGGGGACGTCCCTACGTCCCTTGGTTGTCCCCGTTTTTGGGATGGGTCAAGTAGGACCGGGGACACATCCCCGGGTAACTCTGAATATGAACCATTATGTCCCTATTGATGTCTCATATAATTCATATTCCTCTCACTTTGTTTATTAATGTACATAGCCATCCTTTGTAGGATGATGGTAATGTGCAAAGTTTGTGTAATACAAGCTTTTTGTTATAGTTATAGTCTGGTTGTTAATTGTCTTCTCTGTTTCTGTTGCCTAGTTTGCATTTGCATACCCTAACCTCTATCACATGCACAGTCAGTTTTGTACATAACCTAGTTAAATGTCTTTAATTGGCTTGTTCGTTGGGCTTTCCCTTGGGCCTTAGATTAGTGTTATTAGATACTGTATTACTTTGCAGTCTAAACTGAGAATTCAAGATGAAGAGGAAAATGTCATTCTGAAGTACTGTTAAGGCTCAAGACCACATATTCAATCAAATGTGGATTTTATGCTTTTCTCTAAATTCAGAAAAGCCTATAGATTCCCTTGTAAATTTGAAGCAAAGGTCAAAGCCAAGACCAAGACAGAAAATTGAAAGTCTCAGAACAAGCCGCAGACTGATCTCTCCAAACAAAATTCCAAGCTAGGGAATGGCTCTCAATGCCATCCATAGAACTAGTAGCCATAAAATGATTACAATGATAAGCTGTCCAAGACTGACAAGTGGTGCATAGCTCAAAATTTCAACACTCATTTCATAGAAGAATATTGTGTTAAAAAAACTTTGTTTGCACAACTTGAGGCTGTGGGTACTAGTATTGCAGCATAGCACAAAGGTAAGCAGATCATGAAGATTGAGCCTAGTGCCATGAAGGGTACCACAAACATCTTACTTACTTTGTAGACACTGAGGAAGTAGAAAAATTGTTTCACTCTCAGATGTGGATCAATGGACAGCTAGTGCACTTCGTGTTGATGAACCTGCTATTGATGACTCACCCACAACCATGCCCCATTGAATGGTTGAGTGCAGGCTTTGAGAAACGTGTCAGTAGTGTGAACTAGTGTACAACATCAAGCCTTTTCAAGATACAATCCTTTGTTGGTTCTAAAGAGATTGTGGGAATTTGTTTCTGTGGGTTTCCTCTTAGGGTACCCTATAAAAAACATGGTTCTGATTGTGTTTTTGTAGTGGTTGATAGATTTACAAAGATGACGATTCATATTCCTTGTAAGAAAATAATCACAGCTTTGGAAACAACTCAACTGTATTTTTAGTACGCCTAGATTCCAGAAACTATATTTTTGGGTAGAGATTCAAGATTCTTGAGCAATTTTTCGAAAGTACTTTGGTGTATGCTAGACAAAAATGCTAAACAAGATGATAGCCCATTTTATCATTGTAAAGAAGCATTGCTCTTGGGATGAAAGTTTACCATTCATTCAACACAGCTAGAACAGAGCTCTGTATAGCTGTACACTACACAACCCTATCTTTAGGTTTTCTTGGGTGTTCAACCTTTGGCATACATTGACATAGCTTGTCTTGTGCCTCATCAACAATAGCAACTCTTTCAACTTGAAAGGAAGTTAACAAAGTTGTGCAATTCGTTGAACTCATTTAGCTCATTTAGTAGCAAGAGTTGACCATTCTGCAATATGCAAATGCAAAGCAGTGACATGACATGACAAACATCATACACTACACACCTTTCAGGTTGGTGATTGAGTCTGGCTACTCCTGTAGAAGAAAAGATCTTGATAGAACACTATTGCAGCTTTTTCCACTTTGGCATGAGATCAACACTATCACCAAGCATATAGGAGAACACATTTGAGCTTAATCTTCTCGCTTGCCTTGGGTTGCATTGAATCTTTAATGTAGAACTTTTACATATATACTTTCAAGTTTCAACCTTTGTAGGCATACCATAGCAAGGATGGTTTTGGAAATGTGGGGACACCTTGGAAATGTAGCCCCGTTGTCCATGACTCTTGCAAATGAAATGTCCTAGAAACAGCACAAAAAGATCAAGTTCGATTGGCTGTGCCCACTTAAAAAAGTAAGAAATGTAAAAAATGCCTACTTTAAATAAAATAATTAAAAAAAATTGTTTTCAGTGAGCTCCCAGACCATGGTCAGCCCAAAATACTTTTAAATAACCTCCGCTTGTAGCCTCTTATCCTCCTCCCGCCCCAATCCCCTTCTTTTTAGTTTGTTCTTGTCTGCAACTAACTATTTTCATCTCTTTGTGCTCTCTAGTATCATCGTGATGATGGATCACGGAGTGTGATCTGAAATGTTGATGGAAAAAAATATCTCATTCTTCATCCTAACTAGCGGCAACAAGTTGAAGGAGAAATAAAAAATACTAAAATCAGCTCAAAGAAAAAACTAAAAAATAAAAAATTCAGTTTGAGTTTCAGTCTTCAGCTGAATACCATATTTTATTATGTTTTAGTTAGCAACAGGGTGTAGGCAGTAGCATTAGTGAAGAACTGAGGAGAAGAAGGGCAGAGGGAAGTGCTGTCACAACTTATTTTTAGTACTATTTCATTATTTCTGATTATATTTTTTTCTAAGTTTCAAGGTTTTTTTTTCTGCATTTTCAGTTTGCACTTGCAAGTTGGAGTCCATTTTTTTAACAAAGCAGTAAAAAACATGAGTGGCAGTAATGAGAGTGAACATGAAACAATTGGCATGGAACGAAAACGGGTTTCATTAGGGTGTTGGTGAAGTCGGACAGACTCATAACCTGTGTGATTGCCTTCCTGTCCTCATGAAACATTATGCAAAAGGCCTTCCAAACCTTTTAACATTTTCTCCAATTTGTGACAACTTTCAAGTAAAAACAAAAAGAAAAAATTGGGGACGACTAGAGTTTGGTTGTCACATTTGCAACAGATATTTTAAGAGTGAGCCACACAAGGGTATATACTCCCCTATCAGGCATTATAGGATAGGGGGTTAAGGCTTGTCCATAAATAAACACAACTGAGAACGCAAAGATTAATATATTGTTTCTGTAGGGTTAAACAATGTCTAAGGGTATGCCTATGCCAGTAGGGTCTACACATTTTGCTATGCCATTCGCAATTACTAGTGGTTTTAGTGATGTTTCTACAAGAGGAAATAAGAAAACTGGTGGTAGTAAGAGGCCGGATGCAGTTGTAGGTATGCTCAGTGTGTAATCACAGGAAATGGCAGTCTTCCATTGCAAAAATTTTCTTTGTCCATGCCAATTATATGAGGAGCATGTTAGGCTCATTGTGGGGTGATGGTGTAACATTGTGAACACCTTGCTTCGTATGACACCTTTTGCTTTAAATCCTTTTGTATTCAATTGAGGAGACAAATTTACTTTGAAAAAAGTGGCTTGCTTTTCTTAATCTCCGTGGTCCAACATTCAACAAACTAGAGGGAAAGACAAATAGAGCTACAGTAGCTCAATTTGATCCCGTTGGATGGCAGTTATGGCCTTGCAAGGATAAACTAGAGTCGATGATGCTTTCTATTCGCCTTCTTTCACAGTTTGCTATTTCCTCTGCTACTGAGATGAATCAGTCCACATATAGCAACATCTACTCTATCAGGAGGATCAAACTTACCTCACAATGAGTAGATAAGTTGGTGGCAGTGCATAGTGCCTTGAGACTTCAGTATCAACAGATTCTTGAGCATTGGTAGTTTCCTACTTTATGCTGGGATGTTGATCGCAAGGATGCCATTGCGATTGTTGAGGAGCCAACACATGAGGGATTGGTGGGTGTTCTATTGGATGAAGCAGCCCTTGATATTGGCAGTGGATCAAATTTAGACTTGGATTTTGATTAAAGCGAGGATGAGGCAAAGGCATGGCAGTAGTAGATCTTAGATTGTCAACTTTTTGTTGTTTTGTACTTGTAGCCCTTTGGCCTTTTCATTTTAATACATATTTACATTGGTAATTAGCACTCAAATTGAAACAAGCAGGCATCAATACTTTGTTAATATGTCAGCTTTACGTTGTCTAGTGAATTTTGTTCAGGTACCTTTCCTAAACACTTCTTATGTAGCATAGATCTAGTGACCAATTTGATGCTTGATTGGAAGAATCAATCCCCTGACAAACTTTTCTTTATGTCGCTCTTCATTTGCGTCAAACAGTTGCTTTGCCAAGAGGTTGCAAAACCTTGAGTCATACTATTCCACCACCTATATTCAACCTTGTTTTATATCCTTCAATATAATGATGTCCTGTTGTTTCATTTTGGGGTTTTGGAATTAATTTAAGTTTACAACTCATAAACTTGTGTAGTCCATGCAAGTGCTTTGTGGGCATACTTGTAGTACCATCAATGTGAACAATCTGACAAAGTTGTGTCAATCTCTATTACATATCTCACTGCTCAAATTTGGTCACATGAGTTTCTGCATCTTCATATCTTTATCAAAGAGAAACGTGCATCCCCATCTTTGGCACATTGAATTGATGTTGGATATTGGTTTTGATTCATGTTCTGTACTGCTGCTCTTTTGGGATTACTCATAGCTACATTGCCCAGTGAATTTTGTTGAGGCACCTTTCTTCCTTTTCTAGATCCACGTCTCCAAATCACCAATTGTTGCCAATACAAAGTTTCCTTCCTCTTTGATTAAATAAATTTGAGGTCACACTACTCACAAGGGATTGGCATTTGGTCTTTCCCCCCTCACGTGGCTTCCATTGAGCCTTTCTTTAATGCCAACTAGGGTTTCTTTCCTTAGGTACACCAGGGTCATTTTCTTTTCCCCTTTGGCAGGCATTTCCTTTCCCTACATTTACCTTTTTGACATCCTTTGTCATCTCTCCTTGTTTGGCTGGGTTCTCTCATCTCATCCCTAATGAGCTTGCTTTTTGTAGAGCTCCTTAGTCTCTCTGCTCTCTTTGTCAACTTGCCATCATTTGATGTTCATTTAATTTCCATTCTTGCTTTGGCAGCACACACAATTTTGTCCCTTGACCTACACACCCTTATTTTCCAACACTTAACAATGAAAGGTACATACAACCATCACAATTTGCTCCATTCTTTGACTACCCATCAACATTTTAGTAATAAAGTTGGAATATGTACAATGAATTGGCCCCTCCAACCACGATGGAACCTTACTTCTGCCTCTTTTGGGCAATAGTAGGTCGAACCAACGAGGAGATATTGAACATTCCTAGCTAGCACATACCCTCAACACATGTCCATACTTTGTTCTTTGTTAACAATAGATGGTTTGACATTGTTTACATCACTTCATCCCATAGGTTGTTGATCTCTTATGTGTAGGCATTCAAACATTCATACAAACTGCATAGGATAAAACCTCCATTATTGGGTTTCGCAAGAACCCTGGTCAAACCTGAACCAGTTCAGACTGGGTTTGGTTTGGGTTTGCCTAGGGTCCTGTCCTGGGTCTCTGGATTAGCTCTAGGTATGTTTAGGTGTATGTGGGTATAGTCCAAAGGCTTAGGGCAAGACCTTGGGTGAACCCAATTTGGACAACCTCTCTAGGACCTAAAATAGTCCTAGTAAAAAAATTCTCAACTATCCTTGGCTAAGAACTTTCCTTAGTCTCAGTTGAGGATGAGGAACACGAAAATGCTATACATCACTTGCATACTATAGCTAGTTTGAGTGGCATAATTGTTGCTTGTGGTTGCAATGAACTAGATGATGACATTGGTGCTCTCAGTGAAGAGCAAAATAATGTTTTGTATTGAATATAAAACACTTTGATTTATCATTAACATTTGACTGTTCACATTGAGCTATTAATTACCAGCTTTGTTTTGTATGCTCCATGAATCCCCATACTCGAATCGTGACAATAGAAGCTCTCGACTCCAGTGCTCTTAAAGAAAAAGCTGAGGCATTTACTGTTTAGAAAACTATTTTTTTTGATGTGCACACTGTTCTTGTTTGGCAACATGATGTTGTGGAACCTTGTGGGATTTGTCAAGTCTTGATATTCAAGCAGCGGAAGTTGAATTTCAGGAGCAATATTTACATGATGGCTGATGGGACGCTCGGACTTCATTATTGACTGATGATAGTTTTTAGTAGATTGACATGTGAATGCCCAACTGTGTCAGAAGATCAAATTGAACAGCATTCTCAGACACTGGTTGGAGAATAGTATAAGGTACATATTAAAGAGGTTTGAATCTACTGTGCATTTTCTCCTGGATATGATTCTCGTCGAAGTACAACTAAAATTTTTCCAACCTAAAATGTTGAACATGATGATGATACATGAATTGCTTCAGCTTCTCTTTGAATCTTTTGAAGAATCTGAACAATTTTAGGCTGAAGAGATTGGAAATATTGGATGAATTAATGGACCTTATCTTGCTCTTCTTGAATGTGCTTGGTAAGAAAGAAGGCAAAGATAAGAGTGAGCTGTAAGGATCAAAACATTGAAAACTGAGTCAAACCTCAAAAGGTGAATGAGATATGGAAGAATGAATTGCTCATTCTTAGGCATGCTCAATGCGGGCTAGGCTCAAATCCCACTTGGAAGGAGAGATATAGTGGTGTATTCTATTATTCAGGGACTTTGCACAAGGATGACATTTTAGTTTAACCATCTGACTGGATGACCGATGGAAGGATGTGGAAAAGTTAAAAAGAGATTCTCCCAATTTTTTCCTCAAGGAATGCCAAAAATACCCACAAAATGCAAGTCATAGTCAAAAACTATGTTGGTAGGTAGACCAAAATATTGTTGGAATCAAAGAACAACTGGGTTAAGTTGCTTACTGAACTGGTCTTGCAACAATGAATGAACTTGCCATTTTGCTAAATCAATCAACAAGCACAAAAGCACATTTGCGGCCATCATACTTATCAGACTTGTTAGTTATCCAGTGAGTTCCTGTGAGTTCTAGTTTGAGCAAGCCTCAATGAGGCCTGCAGACCCATTTCTTAGATTCAATTTGGTTAAGTCTAGGCCAAGTATGTTCAAATCTTTGTTTCTCATTTTTTTTTGAAATTTTGTGCTTTTCTAAAATTGCCGAGTCCATGCCCAGGCCAAAAATCAATTTGTTGAGGCTGTGCCAAGTTTGAGTTTGGTGCCTACGGTGGTAATAAAATGGTCATTGGAAAACCATTCACCAGGTCCATGAAAATGCTTTCATAAGGAGAAATAGGAATGGTGAATGGAATACTCAAGACCAACTTTCTGTTTACTAGCTTGAAGTCGCAATAGATTGCACAACACATAAAAAGTGAAGAACATAAAGAACATCACATTGCATGCAAGGTCAACAGAATAAATGTTGCAAATGATGAAGTGTCTTCTGCGTACCAAAATGACCATCTTAGTAACTAGATTGCGCCTCTTTTAGAAGAAGAGTGATGATTGTGAGGCACACACAACTTTCCAATATTGTACAACTATAGTTAGTTGATGTGGAAATCTTAGGGTACTCACTTCTAGCTTGAAAGATACTGAATTCTTTAGACCTTTGTAGGCTTCTTTACCAAAATTTGGATCATCAGCATTTTGAGAAGTCCAAGTCTGAAACCCAATACATGAAATGGTCACGATAACTACGGAGTGAGCCATCGGAGGATGAGTTATAGCTCAAACAATCTTTAAGAGTGTTTGTGGTTCCCTTTTGTATTTGATGACCAAGTGAAATTGTTATTACAAAAGTGAAATTGTTATGATAAATGTTGCCACGGTATCAACTGAGCGAATGGGACTTTGTTCATTTAGCAATATTGCTATACTCAAAGCAAATCTCCTTGTGAAGAGTTCAACGAACAAGGACCTTGGGTTGAGAGCCATCATAGATTTTGATTTCATAATTCCTTGTGGTACAAGCAGCAGCAATGTTGACTGGTGTTATCAAATTGGCTACCACATTAGCTAGCTCTGCTTTTATTTTGGCAAAATTTTCAGCCATGGTGTGAGTTGTTGCCAACTAGTAACAAGTGTGTCCTCCCAAATGGGAATGCAGATGATTTATACTGCAAGTTGAAACAAATTTAAATGTAACTAATCCTACTTGAACAAATATGCATATTAAAAAAGCAGATGGTTAGAATGGACTCCCAATTAAGCGAGTGAATTGCCTGGGAAATTCGAAAGGTGGAATCAGAGTAACAAGTCAGAGATAACTGCAAATTTCAGGAACAGGATGTACAAGTACCAAAAACATAAAAAAAATAACTATAGAAAAATAAGGTTTGACCTTTGATCTGAGTGCAGATGAAGAAGAACATGCGTGATGAAGTTCAAGGGTCAAATTGAAAAGCAACCATGCAAGAATTGAACAAACCAAAGGCATGTGTTGATGTCATGTAAGTGGTTGACAACAAGATGATCTTGTGTCGATGTGGCTTACTTTTTGGCAAAGTAGTTTCTGGTGGCAGGCCATTTTTCGGTGAATGGCTGGTGGGGTTGGTGATTGGTGAAAAGGGGTTGTTTACAGCTATATAGGTTGACAGGGAGTTTGGGGAGGCAGGGATGTTAGCAGCAACTAATATGGCAGTGGCAGCTGCTGCATTGACTTTTTATAGATATTTCTTTGAAATGCATGCTACTCCAAATCAAAGTAACGAGAACCGGAATCGTCTCGGAATTGGCAAGGCCGAATCGAATCGCGAATCGCCCATGAATCGGAATCGAATCGCCCATGAATCGGCAAATTTAAAAAAGCCTTAAAATTTAGAGATTTTAACAATTTAAAACTTATTTCATGCACCCTTTATTGAATATAACTTAAACACACTATAACATCATCAAATAGAAG